>JAFLJL010016077.1:0-11199 GCA_018398815.1 Conus ventricosus | reverse complement strand
GTAACCTAAAACACGAGGAAATGATTGGGTTGGGTAAAGTTATCGCAGGCAACAAACGCTGTAGTGATTTAGTGCAAGATTCTAACTGCGGCGTGTGGCCTGTTTCATCTAACAAGCCGGAAACGATTAGCTCCAGCCAGCTGCTCTCCCTTGCTGCTGCTTCCCCCTGCCGGGGGGGGGGGGGGGGGGGGAGGGGGGCGTCTTAATCGGCTTCAATCATCCCCTGCTATCTCCACGAGCTGGCGAGCGAGCACTTGGGAGTTATCTGCCCAAACGAGCGGAAACAACGTCACATCGCGACTGGAATTATTACCCCCTTGTTCCGCAGCCCATCTTTTACCTAAGCGGCGGCAGCTGCGATGTTTCGTTGTGGATGTCATTCCTCCATCGTGGCACTCTGCAGTTTTGTTTCCTGAACACAAATCAGCAGCAGGTTTTGACTGGCAAGAGTCTGGGATACAGTCTGCGAGACAGCCCGGAATCTATGTACGGTTTCCGAGCGAAACAGTCGACTTATCAGGGGCAAGGATCTGGTAAAACAGGTTTCTCGGTAGGCCTGCTGCCTGCATATCATACTTCTTTCAACTGGCCAGCGGGCACTGGCTACTGATCAAGCTTTGTTTGACCAAAACCAAAACAAAAATCTCACAGTCTTGAGCGACAATGGATAATCTCTCATTCTCGGTACACACACTGCTTGACGCTCACGTGTTGAATATTTGATTCTCAGCCCCCACCTCCCACCCCTACCCCTCTGCTAGCGACAAGAAATGTAAGTTTAATCCACAGTGACTGCGTTCAAGTAGGACAGTGAAACGTGGTTTTGAAGGAGAACTCTGAAATCGAAAGATTTGAAAGTAACGGTTAGGCAAACAAAGCCACAAATGAATGACTAGTATATTCTCCTGTCATATCACCGACATAGCTGTGATCGAACTCTTGTTGGTTGTTAAAACATACGTCATTTTGCTTTATTTAAAAAAAAAGAAGAAAAAAGTCAACACTTTCGTACGTGTTCGGGACAACATTTAGCGGAAGAGAGAGAGAGAGGAGAGAGAGAGAGAGAGAGAGAGAGAGAGAGAAGAGAGAGAGAGAGAGAGAGAGAAAGAGAGAGAGAGAGAGAGAGAGAGAGAGAGCAGGGGCGAAGAAGAGACAGAGAGAATGGGACCTAGTACGAAGAGTACAGTCATATTATGAAACATGATTTATGATGCGCGTGAGGAGACTTAGTGAGAGAGAGAGAGAGGGGGGGGGGGGAGGGAGAGACAGGCAGTTAGATACAAATAGATTGACAGACACCCAGACGGAAGGAGAAGGGAGTCTGGCGTAGTTGAGAGGAGAATAAAATCAAGAAGAGAGGGTGGGAGGGAGGGGGGGGGGGGGGGGGGGGAGAAAGAGAGAGAGAGGTTGGAGTAAGAGAGGTGAGGGGATGGAAGAGGGAAGGTCTACGCTAAGCATGGTCGTTAGTGACTAATAACATGTTCTTTCTTCTTTGTTTTTTACCATTCACATGTATATTTCATCATCCCTCTTAAACAAAAGGTTTATGTTTCCTTTATGCCAAACATATGTTCGGTACATTTTTATTAAACAAAAATGGTACCTGCAATATATATATATATATATATATATATATATATATATATATATATATATATATATATATATATATATATATATATATTATATAATGCTGAACAATTAAGTAGTGGGGGGAAACAAGTGCAGGCCAACAATTCCTCAGTCGTTACAGTAATGACTATATATATATATATATATATTATATATATTATATATCACGCACGCACGCACACTCACTCACTCACTCGCGCGCGCGCGCGCGCGCACACACACACACACACACACACACACACACACACACACACACACACACACACACATCTAACAATTTATGCGAATTGCAGCCACACATTAAACTGTGGAATGCTGATAGTGAAAGCAGTTAGAATTTGCCTCTGCGTTTGGGGCGCTTTATGAATGGCTGAGAGAAAATGGAAGAAGAAAAACATAGAAATTGAAAGTAAACTGAAAAAATATATCTATGATTACAAATATATATAAATGTGTGTGTGTGTGTGTGTGTGTGTGTGTGTGTGTGTGTGTGTGTGTGTGTGTGTGTGTGTGTGTGTGTGTGTGTGAAGAAACAAGAACAAGACCATATTTTATTGCCATATGAAAACCATAGGTTTTGTGGGGCACAGATGATCAAGTTAAGACATGCAAGTAAACTAACTCCAACGTCGTCACGTCTTGTAACATAATATTAGTAGCAGAAAGAAAAAGCACAGTGTGTATCTAATCAGAGTCTGATCAAATGTTCTGTCTCCGAAGAGAAAAACACAACAGGATATACTGGGCAAGTACAGGTTGGAAGCAGTCCATAACAGGAGCTCCTAGTCTAGGGTTTTTGTCGTTTTATCTGAGGTGAAAAATCTGTTTCTGTGATCTTTGTCAGTGTGTGTGTGTGTGTGTGTGTGTTGTGTGTGTGTGTGTGTGTGTGTGTGTGTGTGTGTGTGTGTGTGTTGTGTGTGTAGGGTGTGTGTGTGTGTGTGTGTGTATGTGTGTGTGTGTGTGTTGTGTGAGTATGGTTTCTTTTTGCATCTCTCTCTCTCTCTCTCTTTCTCTCTCTCTCTCTCTCTCTCTCTCTCTCTCTCTCTCTCTCTCTCTCTCTCTCTCCCCCCCTCTCTCCCCTCTCTCTCTCTCTCTCCTCCCCCTCTCCCCTGTATGCGAGAGTATGTGTGTGGACATGTTTGTGTCTGTGTCTGTGTTGGTGTCTGGCGTCTTGCATCTGCTTTCTCTCTTTGGCTGTAGGGCTGTTGAAATGAACGCCAGTCGGAGGTCGTTCATTTTCTTTTTGGTGGTTAGTCTCTATCCCTTATTGTGGTTCTTTTTCATCTCCCTAAATCTTATCGAGAAATACAGAGAAAGAGAGAGAGAGAGAGAGAGAGAAGGGAGAGAGATGAGAAGAGAGAGAGAGAGTGAGAGAGAGAGAGAGAGAGTGAGAGAGACAGGACTGTCAACCTCGGGTGATGTCGATGGAGGAAGGACTAGCGCACAGCCCAAACACACTCACAGCTTGCTTACAATCTCATTCATTTATTCATGCATTCGTCACATCAAACACTAGTAAAGTACTATAACTTTACTACACATGATCATAGAACGAAACATCAATGCATATGGAATCAAACAAATAAAACATTCTCTCTTTCCTGAACTTCACAAAATCATTTACTAAAACATCATTAACTAACCCGGGTATAAATAGATTTCTACTTTACCTGGCCAGGTGATTTTTAACTATTCACGATCACTGTCTTTTCTTTTCTTTTCTTTTTCTTTTCACTGTCACTTTCACAACACGACACAACTGCTGGCACTGGTGTTGGTCTACTTGCACGGTCAAGCTGGACTGCTGGCACCGGTAGGCTGGATGCTGATGAAAGTGGCGCTGGCCAAGTATGAGGTCGAACCCCAGTGAGGATAGAACAGTGACTATCAACATCGATCTTTTTCTCCTTTCTTTCTTCCTGCATTAACGCATTGCACTCTCTCTCTCTCTCTTCTAGTCTGCTCTTATCAAATGGACATGGTTGCTTTTCTTTCTTTTTTTCTTTTCTTTCTTTTCTCTTCATTAGTTAGCAACTCCCTCTCTCTCTCCACATCTCTCCTCAGTCCTTCCTCTGCAGACTATCTCTTTGCTAATTCTTCAACTTGGTTCTCTTCTCTCCTCCCTATTCTCTGCTTTTTCTCCTCGGGAATTACACTCAGACCTCTCTCTCTGTCTCTCTGTTCGTTTTCCCTCGTTCTCCCGTTCTCTCACTCTCACATCCTTCTTATTGTGTTCGATCTGTCCAAAAAGGGCGAGTACCATTGGTCAGTATTTTTACCGAAGTTATCTCCTCTTAATTCCATTGGATTATTCAAATCATGACAGTCACGCCTACACACCTTACTCTCTGTGGTGGTCAATTGGTCATTTAATTGATTAGCTAGATTTCACCCCACCACACACTACCTTCCCCCTCTCCTACTTAATGGCGCCGTGTGGCTAACCGTGGACACTGGTCAGTGTAAATTGGCTAGATGAGTCTGGGTAGGCTCCAAGACGTTGGCTGGCAACCAATCGAGACATTCGGCCAGACGTATAGTCCGTCTAGCAGACAGTGCTGTCTCCACGAGAGCTAAAAAATAGCCTTTAATTGGCTGAGGCGACAGGTGAATGCGTCGGTCAGCTTTTTTAGTCCGGCTGGTTGGACAGCCGCTCTGTGGAGGATGAGGATTAGCCTCCCCTTTGCTTAATTGCCTGGATCCGAAACCATGGGGCCGTCCGCCTGACCCCAAAATATTTTGCGTTAGAGCTTAAGTCCAACGGGGTGGTGGCGATTGACCACGAATTTGGTTGAGTTTATTTTTTGACCGTGACAATTTCCCCTTGCAAAAGGACATGCTCCGCATTGTCTCAAAACAACGGTACAAAAAGGACAACAACCGATTTGCTGACCCACAGCTACACGTGCAAAGTTTGAAAAATACTTTACAACAACCGGTTTACAAATTATAAAAATATATCATTGTGAATACCACTCCAATGAGTTATCATTGACGTGCACTCTTGCGTTATTCGACTCATTTTATAACGACCTCTGTGCGCACCTATGCAAATCCCCTACTTGCGGATTTGCCACATCTTCTCTTCACAATTCCTATGAAAAGCACAATATAGTATGATCACGTTTCCATGACACTTCACTGAGGAATCTCCATCCTCACTTATTGCAAATAATGTATCACTACCCAAGCGACGTATGCTCCAAGCATAACTACATTCACTGAACAAGTCTCACAAGAAAATTGAACAAGTCTCACACAAAGAATATGAACCATAGTCATCTGGAATGAACCCATATCCAATCAACATAACTGTCATCAACACATATTATCAACAAAGCACCCCGGATATGACTGACTTCCTCTGAGTTGCAGCTTGCTAGACTACACGGCTTAATAGTCTGCTCCGACATTCTGTCGACCGGGAATGTATGCACTCGGTACTGTAGGGCTGCAGTGCCATTGCCCAACGCAGAACCCTGCTGTTTTTCAGCTGGCCTCCTGCAGGATTTTGAGTGGTTGGTGATCTGTGTCTATCACGAACTCTTTCCATACAAGTATTTGTGGAACTTCTGCACGGCCCACACGACAGCTAAACACTCCTTCTCCACCGTTGCGTACCCTTCTTCACACTTTGTCAACTTCCTGCTAGCATACCTCACAGGAAACTCGACCTCTTCATGCTCCTGCAGCAATACTGCACCTATCCCACCACCTGATGCATCTGTCCGCAACAAAAATGGTTTGGACATATCTGGTAGCTTCAAGATGGACGGGAAACTAGTCTTTCCAGCACCGTCTGCGTGCTTGCTCTGCAGCGTTGACCATTCGACCACTGCGGTTTCCTGCTTGACCAAATCACTGAGAGGACTCTTTGATTGCAGCAAAATTTGGGACAAACTCCCTATAGAACCAATAAACCTAGCAGACTCCTGACTTCTGTTTTGGTCTTTGGTCTCTCTGAATTCATATCTTCTCCACCTTTCCCTTTCTGGCTGCTTTGTGTCGCTCGACAACAAAACCTAGGAACTCCAGGCTTGGAAAAAACCAACTGGACTTTGTTGGTCTGGCTGTGAGATTGGCTTTCCTCAACCTCTCTAAAACTGCCCCCTAGCTGCCTCATATGCTCCTCCCATGTCTCGGACGCTATCAGAATGTCATCCATGAAATTCACGACACCTTCCATCCCGTCAATAGCTTCCTCATCATCCGAGAGAAGACTGCAGGTGCGTTGACCATCCCAAAAGGGTGTACTCGCCACTGGTATAGCCCCATAGGAGTGGAGAATGCTGTGACTTCCTTTGAGTCCTCACTCAGGGCTATTTGCCAGAAACCCCTTGCTCAGATCTATCCTGGTGAAATACTGGCTCTTGCTTGTGGCGATCTGAGCGAACAGGTCTTCCATGTTTGGTATGACCTCTGCATCGACCTTGGTGACACTGTTCAGACGTCTATAGTCGACACAGAATCGATGCTCACCTGACTTGTTCCTCACTAAGACGACGGGTGCACTATACGATGATTTGGACGGTTCAATCACCCCAAGGTCCAACATCTTTTCTACCTCCTCCTCGATCACTTGTTTGGGTGGCATATGGGATCGGGTAGGCTTTCACATGTACGGGTTTCTGTGATGTTAACTCCACCGTACATGTCTCTAGAGTTGTCCTGCCTGGTTTATCAGTCAGGGACGCCTATACTGTTCTAGGAGCCCCCTAACTTCCTCCTGTCTCCTACTGTCTAGCCCTTCATACAGTGACACATCCCTTTTATGACTCTTCTCCTGGAAACTCAGGCAACAAAATCTCCCCTTCTTCTGCTGGGTCTCCTTCGCCTCCATCAATGATTGCTGCTGCGCCTATGTGCTGGGTCTCACGCTGAATGTATTTGCGGAGCAAATTTGCATGGAAAAGTTTTGATTTCCCATTCACATCGATTCGGTAGTCCTGATCTACCTTTCAGTGATGGTGATGGTCCCTTCCAATGCATCAGCAGCTTGTTGTGATCCGTGGGAAGCAGTAACAGGACCTGATCTCCCACCTTGAGGAATTGCTTCCTCACCTTCCTGTCATACTGCTTCTTCTGGACGACCCTAGCCTCCTGCAAACTCTCCCTTGCGACCTTACATGTCTCCTCGAGCCTATTGCGTAGGTCCACCACATACTGATAAGTGGTTTTGACCTCTTCCGACTCCTGTTCTCCGGACCACAGCTCTTTGAGAATGCACACTGGTCCCCGAACTGTCCGCCCATACAGCAGCTCAAATGGCGAAAAGCCTGTGCTTTCCTGAGGGGCTTCCCTGTAGGCGAACAGTGCCGTGGAATGTAGCGGTCCAATCTGCTGGCCTTTCCTCAAGAGCTTCTTTAAGATGCCCTTCAGCACACCGTTGAATCTTTCCACCAAGCCATTGCATTGTGGATGGTATGGGGTAGTGAGCAGCTGTGTGATCCCTAGCAGCCTGTTGACCTCCCTCATCACGCCTGAGGTGAACTGTGACCCCCTGTCACTGAGAATTTGTGCTGGCACACCCACGCGAGAAAAGATGTCTACCAGCCCTTCAGCGCCCTGTTGCGTATCTACGCCTTTCAATGCAACCGCTTCTGGTATCTGGTCGCGTAGTCCACAAGTGTCAACACATCCCTGTGCCACCTCTGGAACAGGGCGCGATTGGGCCAATTCAGGTCAACAGCCACCCTCCTGAATGGTGTGTCAATTAAAGGAGGCTGTTTAAGAGGCGCCTTCCTCTTCACCCTCTTGTGGCTGACCTTTGACACACGTCACATGACATGCAGAAACGCTTGATGTCTGCCATTGCTCCTGGCCAATGAAAGTCATCAAAGATTCGGTCAGCGGTTTTGCTGGTGCCGAGATGACCCGCCATGAGCGACTCGTGACCCACTGACATGACAGTGTCACGATAACTGCTGGTACTCTAACTGAGTGGTCACCTTACCTGTCTTCCCTTGGTGAACACTCGGTACAACAGCCCGCCTTTCACAAGAAACTCTGTCTCACCTCCTCTAACCTCCTGTTTCTCTCCACCTCTTGCCAACTCCCAAGACTTCACGAGCGAAGGGTCTTGTTCCCGCGCTGCCCTAAACTCATCAGGCGACAAAATCTATGCCTGACTTCCTTGCTGGAACGACTAACGGTTTATCAACCTTCCCTCCTTCTTGCTCCGTGTTTGAACTGCTGCCCCTGTAGCAGTCAACAACTCAGGATCCCCTGGATCCTTGCCCCTGGAATATTTCCAATGATCAAATCATGAAGGGGTTTCTCCATCACCAACGCAGACAACTCGCCTGAGAAGTAAGGGGTACGTACTTCTATCTTAGCAACTGGAAACTCCTCACAGTGCCTTGATTAGAGTACAGGTCTGGATTTGCCTGTCAAATCCCCTTTATCGACCAGCGTTGTTCGTACTACACCGCATGAACAACCAGTGTCTCGTAACACTTTCACCTCTGCTGGCCAATCACCCTTCTTCCACTGGTAACGAAACCACTCAGCCTAGTGCCCCCATCCCTGACACTGACTGCTGTCAGTGCTAGCCCTAGGCTGCACTCCACCCTCTTCAGATGAATCCTTTTGGTTCCACTGCAGGTCGTTTCCCTTGACGACCCTTATCCACTCTTGCAAGGCTGCTGCCTTCTGGAACCTCATGCGACAATCCTCGCCACATGGTCCCTTTTGTGACAAATGAAACACTAATGTCCCTTTGTCCTTCCTTCTGCCCACCCCTGGGTTTGCAGACTTTGCAGAAAACTCTCCTAGTCTCCTTGCACTCTTCTACCTGTGCTGGCACCTGTTTCTCCTGCACCTTAGTGCCCAAACGTGCCTCTCTATACACCTCTGCGAACTTCAACAACTCCCTGCTGTCTCTGGCTGTCTCTCTTTCAAAATTTTATGGTTAACTCAGGGCCGCAACCTGACAAAATCTGTTCCTTCATAACTAGCTCTTTCAACTCAGCGAACTCCTTCTTCGTACCACTCAACTCTAACCATTTCTCAAAATAGTGTATCTAGACGTGCACCAAATGAGTGTAGTCTCACCTGCTTGTAATTTAGCTGAACGAAATTTCTTCCTGAACCCCTCCTCTGTGAGGTCAAATCCCTTCATCAATGATTCCTTCACAGCGCCGAAATCAGACTGTTGTTCTGCTGGTAACGCAGTGAAAATTTGTAATGCCTTACCCGTCAGTAACGCTGACAAAATGACTGCCCACTCTTCTGAAGGCCAACCCTGACTGGTCGCAAACGTTTCGAAACGACTGATGTATGCATCAATCGATCGGTTCCTTCAGAGAATTTTGGCAACTTGGGTCGGGGAGCATAGCTGCGCACAGAGTCACTGGAAAGTGAGCTACCATCCTCGGTGGTCTCCCTTTGTATTCTCACTTTCTCCAACTCTAATTGAACCTTTAATCTTTCCGTTTCCTGCGCTTCCTTATTCTTTCTGTTTCCTGCTTCATTCTTTCTGTTTCCTCCCTAGCCTGATTATCATTAGCCTGAATCCCTTTAAATTTTTCTATTTCTTGCTCTTCTTTAGCCTTTTCCGCTCTGCTATTTCCAATGCGATGCGGCGTCTTTCCGCGCGTTCATCTCTTTCCATCTTTGTTGGTTTTCAACGAATGCACGCAACTCATCTCCTGAGTAACCTAGATCACGAGCGACGCTCACAAGTTGTTCAATAGGGGTGTTCTTTTCTTCCGCCATTATATTTTTTTTTTTTTTTTTTTTTTGAACAAGATTTTATTACGACAGCCAAATGGTGGTTTCCGACACGAGTGACGTAATAGCACAATCCTATGAATGATAATATCAGCTTGGGACAACGTAGTTGTTTTTATAAGACGCCAGCGCCTGACCCAACTATGAGAGCGAATTATAGGCAATCTGTGCGAAATAAGTACTCTGGGGCTGAAATGCCAAGCCTAGTTTTTAACTATCTTGGAAGCAATGCCAAGCCTAGTATTTAACTATCTTGGGAACATACAGTAAGACAACCCCTTGTCTTAGGATTACAATACTTGAATCCACCCAGCTTCCTCTCTGAGAAGTTGAACAATTATAAAAATGGGCCAGAATATCCTGGCAGGCTCGCCAATAAATTGTCAACCTCGGGTGATGTCGATGGAGGAAGGACTAGCGCACAGCCAAACACACTCACAGCTTGCTTACAATCTCATTCATATATCATGCATTCGTCACATCAAACCACTAGTAAAGTCTATAACTTTACTACACATGATCATAGAACGAAACATCAATGCATATGAATCAAACAAATAAAACATTCTCTCTTTCCTGAACTTCACAAAATCATTTATCTTAAACATCATTAACTAACCCGGGTATAAATAGATTTCTACTTTACTGGCCAGGTGATCTTAACTATTCACGAATCACTGTCTTTTCTTTTCTTTCTTTTTCTTTTCACTGTCACTTTCACAACACGACACAACTGCTGGCACTGGTGTTGGTCTACTTGCACCGGTCAAGCTGGACTGCATGGCACCGGTCAGGCTGGACTGCTGATGAAAGTGGGGGCTGGCCAAGTATGAGGTCGAACCCCAGTGAGGATAGAACAGTGACTATCAACATCGATCTGTTCTCCTTTCTTTCTTCCTGCATTAACGCATTGCACTCTCTCTCTCTCTCTTCTAGTCTGCTCTTATCAAATGGACATGGGTTTCTTTTCTTTTCTTTTTTTTCTTTTCTTTCTTTTCTTCTTATTAGTTAGCAACTCCCTCTCTCTCTCCACATCTCTCCTCAGTCCTTCCTCTGCAGACTATCTCATGCTAATCTCTCAACTTGGTTCTCTTCTCTCCTCCCTCATCTCTCTGCTTTTCTCTCCTCGAGATTACACTCAGACCTCTCTCTCTGTCTCTCTGTTCGTTTTCCCTCGTTCTCCGTTCTCTCACTCTCACATCCTTCTTATTGTGTTCCGATCTGTCCAAAAAGGGCGAGTACCATTGGCAGTATTTTTACCCGAAGTTATCTCCCTCTAATTCCACTGGATATTCAAATCATGACAGTCACGCCTACACACCTTACTCTCTGTGGTGGTCAATTGGTCATTTAATTGATTAGATGATTTCACCCCCACCACACACTACCTTCCCCCCTCTCCTACTTAACTGGCGCCGTGTGGCTTAACCGTGGACACTGGTCAGTGTAAATTGGCTAGATGAGTCTGGGTAGGCTCCAAGACGTTGGCTGGCAGACCAATCGAGACATTCGGCCAGACGTCTTAGTCCGTCTAGCAGACAGTGCTGTCTCCACGAGAGCTAAAAATAGCCTTTAATTGGCTGAGGCGACAGGTGAATGCGTCGGTCAGCTATTTAGTCCGGCTGGTTGGACAGACCGTCTCTGTGGAGGATGAGGATTAGCCTCCCCCTTTGCTTAATTGCCTGGATCCGAACCATGGGGCCGTCCGCCTGACGCCCAGAATATTTGCGTTAGAGCTTAAGTCCAACTGGGCTGGTGGCGATTGACCCCGAATTTGGTTGAGTTTATTTTTTTGACCGTGACACAGACAGACAGACAGACAGACAAAAAGAGACG
>JAFLJL010016076.1:5000-20596 GCA_018398815.1 Conus ventricosus | reverse complement strand
GATTGCGTAAACTGTGTGTTCATGTTTAGACATCTCTCTCTCTCTCTCTCTTGGATGTAAAAAGCATTATTACTTATCTGTAACCTTTGGAAGTAAAGATTATCAATCAATAAATCTCTCTCTCTCTCTCTCTCTCTCTCTCTCTCTCTCCCTCTCTCTCTCTCTCTCTCTCTCTCTCTCGCTTGATGCAAATCGTAACGATACACGAAAAGCCCGGATGTTGTCCAGCTTGCGGAAGGGAGGGGGTGGGGGTGGGAGGAGTAGGATGGATGGGGAAGGGTGGTTGCGAGAAAGGAAGAGAGGACAGTTTTTTTTTTGGCGGGGGAGGTGGGGGGGGGGGGGGGGATAGACATTAAACTTTTTCTGTCTCCAGGAGGCAGGCGACAGGAACACACCGAGTTCCATCCGTCATGGGTTTGGAATGGGTTTGGGTGTTGGGCACATACACTGACATGCTACAAGCATCCACACCCATAATTCATCCGTCATGATCATGTGAGATGGTGTGGTTTGGAATGGGTTTGGGTGTTGGGCACATACACTGACATGCTACAAGCATCCACACCCATGACTATGTCAGACTGGTGTGGTTTGGAATTGGTTTGGGTGGGAGGCTCGCACACTGACATGCTACAAGCATCCACACGCATAAACAGAGTGGCTCCTTGCTTGAAATCTGCGTATGTATGTACACGCAGACCTGATGACCTAAAACTGCTATTGGTGTCCTTTCCAACAACTTTTCGGTTTGTTTTGTTATTACTGTTCTGAATGTTGTTTATTTTTCCTTAAGAAGACCTAAGAGGCCGAAACGCGTCGTGTTTTGTTCTGTAATTTGTTTGTCCATGTTAAACGGCGGGGCTACTTAAAATTCCTTTTGAAATTGTGTTTGAATTTCTGCCTGCAGTCACCTCACAAATCAGAGTATTTCCTACAAAGCGTGTGTACAAATTTCCAAACTTTTATTAGAGAAGAGGGGGGGGGGGGGGTAATGTTTCAATGTTTTGTCATCCAAATATATTTTTGGAAGGGGGAGGCAGGTGTGTGTGATGGGGGTGGGGGGGGGGTAGGAGTGGTAGGAGGGGGGCATTCGTTTCAGCAGAGGCATTTTCTTCCAGGTAGCAATGCTAACATCACAAACATTTCAAACCTGATTCATCAGCATACCCTTTGGCACAAATTCACGCTGTGTCGTTTCTTTCTTTCTTTCTTTCTGTTGTTGTTGTTGTTGGCGATTTTTCAGACCATGATGTCGAAGAAGCAGACACACCTGACGCGATTTCGCTTGCGGAAGTTAGCAAGAGTTATTGCTCTTTGGTCAAAGTCTTCCCCACCCCCCTCCCTACCGCGTATAGTTACACTCCGCAAGTACACTTATCGCTCAAGAACTGATTTGTAGGTTTTCTTTTCATTGTATGTTGTCTCAAGTACACTTATCCTCAAGATTCGTTTGAAGGTTTTCTTTTCAATGTATGTTGTCTTAAGTTACGGTTATCGCTCAAGAATTCGTTTGTATGTTTTCTTTTCATGTATGTGGTCTTAGTTCGTCGAGTTCCTCGCATTTTCGCCAAACATGTGTTAAAAATAGAGCCAGATCGGACGTGTAAACAGATATGTAATGTTAACTATCAAGCAGAGCTATCAGTATCAACAGATCTGTCAATGTTAACTATCAAAGCAGAGCTATCAGTATCAACAGATCTGTCAATGTTAATTATCAAACCAGAGCTATCAGCATCAACAGATCTGTCAATGTTAACTATCAAACCAGAGCTATCAGTATCAACAGATCTGTCAATGTTAACTATCAAACCAGAGTATCAGTATCAACAGATCTGTCAATGTTAACTATCAAACCAGAGCTATCAGTATCAACAGATCTGTCAATGTTAACTATCAAACCAGAGCTATCAGTATCAACAGATCTGTCAATGTTAACTATCAAACCAGAGCTATCAGTATCAACAGATCTGTCAATGTTAACTATCAAACCAGAGCTATCAGTATCAGCTCCCAGTGAAAGCAAGACGACCTCACAAATCACAATGGGTTCCGTCGGTCCGCTGAATGGACACAGGCCTGTGACCAATGACAGGTCTGGGATGTGAAATATATGTCACACCACACACACACACACACACACACACACGCGCGCGCGCGCGCGCGCGCGCGCGCACACACACACACACACACACACACACACACACACAACACACACACACCGTGGGATATTCTTCCTTTCGCTATATACATGACACGTCACGCCGAGTGGTGAAGAATATACATGTCATATCTCCATCTCCTCTAATTCGTTGGAATGCAATTTGATGTGCCCTCTAGTCAAAACGTGTTCTTTCGCGCAGTCTTACTGACCAGATGTTTGTCATTCTGTTACAGTCATTCCCAGTCATTTTTTCCCGTGACGATAACAACCGGTCTTCTATGCAGTCGTGAAGAAATAGTGTTGAGACTTCCCTGAACTTCTTTTATCAACGTCATCATCATCATCATCATCATTTTGACGAAACGCTTGACAGAACCATCCGATCGGTCCCACTCAAACCCCAAACCAAAGAATAGATTTCAAATCTATGCCCACTCTACCCTCTCAACCCCCCCCCCCCCCCCCCCCCCCCCCCCTCCTTTCTCTCCCTTAGACTTTAACGGTGTGAGCCGCCTGCCTCACCCTATCTGTGACAAGGAACATTACGTCACAGGAAACGGGTGACGCGTTTCGTGCTTCTCGGTCCCCTCCGTTCCCCTTCCCCACTTTTTGTTTAATACGCGCAAAATACGTGCGTTGTAACGAGGGCCCCGTTACCCCCCCCCCCTTCCGGGGGCTTATTTTACCCCCCCCCCCCCCCCCCACCCCCCTTTCAACCCCCTTTGAAAAAAAAAAGGAAAGTTTTCAAAACGGGTCTGCCAGTTTTTGTTTTCCCCTGTTCCCTGTTATTGTGTCATAAACTGTTCCCCTTTTTTTGTGTTCCACTGTTCCCATTTTTTTTTTCCTCACCCCTGTTCCCCCTGTTATTGTGCACTCACACTGTCTGCCCTGTTTTGTGTTCACCTGTCTCCCCATGTTATTTTTTCCTCCCCTTCTCCCATGTTTTGTGTCCCCCTCACACTGTTTTGCCCGTTAATTGTTTCACCACACGTTCCCCTGTTATTGTGTCACTCACACTGTCTCCCCGGGTTATTGTGTCTCACACTGTCTGCCATTTTAATTGTGTCCCTCACACTGTCTCCCCCGTTATTGGGGCCCTCCCACTGTTCCCTGTTTTGTGTCTACCCTGTTCCCTTGTTTTGTGCCCACCCCCACTGTTTGCATGTTATTGTGTCACTACACGTCGGGCCCTTTTAATTGGTTCCCCACTGTTTTCCATGTTTTTGGTCTCCCCCAAAAGTCTGCCTTGCTATTGTGTCATCCCCGTCTCCCATGTTATTGTGTCCTCACCTTTTGCCATGTTATTGTGAAATTCACACTGTCTGAGGGTTATTGTTTTCTCTCCCTGCTCCCTTTTTTTATTGGGTCTTCCCCACTGTCTGAAATGTTTTTGTGTTCCTCAAAATGTCTGCCATGTTATAGGGTTTTCTCAAACTGTCTGATGTTTTTGTGTCTTTTAAACCCTGTCCCCTTTGTTTTTTTTGTCTCTCCACTGCTGCCTGTTTTTGAGTCATTAACACTGTCTGAAATGTTTTGTGTCACCCCACACTGTCTCCCATGTTTTTTGTGTCACTCACACTTTCGCCATGTTATAGTGTTTTCTCCACTGTCGGCCTGTTTTTGTGTCCTCCCCGGTCTCCCATGTTTTTGTGTTTTAAACACTGTCTGCCATGGTTTTTGGGTGTCATCAAAACTTTTCTGCCATGTTATTGGGGTTTTCCACTGCTGCCATGTTATTAAAGTCTCTCCCCTGTCTGCCATGTTATAGGTTCTTCACCTGTCTCCCGGGGGTTATTGTGCCACTCACATGTCCTCCCATGTTATTGTTTCCCTCCCACGGCCCTGCCGGGTTTTTGGGTCACTAAAACACTGTCTGCCTGTTATTGTGTCTCACACTGTCTGCCATGTTATTGTGTCTCTCACACGTTCCCAAATGTTATTGTGTCACTCAAAATGTTCCCATGATTAGTGTCTCTACACTGTCTGCCATGTTTTTGTGCCCTCACACTGTTGCCATGTTATAGTGTCTCTCAAACTTCTGCCATGTTATTGTGTCCCACACTGTCTGCCTTTTATTGTGTCCCACTGTCTCCCCATTTTTATTGTGTCACTCACTTTTCCCTTTGTTATTGTGTTTTCCCCCAACTGTCTCCCATGTTATTGTGTAATCAAAAGGGACTCCCTTTGGTTAGTGTACTCACCCCTGACTCCCAGGTTATTGTGTCACTCACACTGATGCCATGTTTTTGTGCCTAAAACTGTCTGCCATGTTATTGTGTCTCTCACACTGTCCCCCCTTTTTATTGTGTCTCCCAAAAAGTTTCCCGTTATTTTTGTTCTCACCTGTCCCCCCTGTTTTGTGTCACTCCCCAATAAATTCCCCCGGGTTTTTGTGTCATCCCCCAGGGACTGCCAGTCATTGTTTTCACTCACAGGATTTGCCATTTTTTTTTGGCCCCTCACACGTTTTCCCATGTTTTTGGGGGTTCTTCCCCCACTGCTCTGCCTTGTTTTAGTGTCTCTAAAATGTCTGCCATGTTATTGTGTCTCTAACTGTCTCCCTTTGTTATTGTGTCTCCCCACCTTTTCCCCATTTTTAAATAGTGTCCTCACATGTTGCCCTGTTATTGGTAAATCAAAACGGTCTGGTTTTTAAAGTGTCTCTCCACTTTTCCTCCCAAATGTTTTTTTTGTCTCTAAACCCTGTTTTGCCTGTTTTTGGGCTCTCAAAACTGTCTCCCATGTTATAGTGCTTCACACTGTTGCCATGTTTTTGGGTGTCTCTCACACGCCCTCCCATGTTATTGGTCTTCAACTGTCTCCCAAGTTATTGTGAAAATTCAAAAACTGTCCCATGTTTAGTGTCTCTACATGTCCCCCATGTTATATTGTCTCTCACACTGTTGCCATGTTTTGTTTCTCTCCATTTCTTCCAATGAAAATGTGTCATCACACTGTCGGGTATTTTTATGTGCCCCCAAAATGTCTGCCATGTTATAGTGTTTTTAATGTCTCCCTTTGTTATTGTGTATTTCCACTTCGGGGTTTTTAAATTGTGTCTCCCACATTTGCGGGCCAGTGATTGGTCCCTAACATGATTTCATTGTTGTGCATACACTGGGCTATGTGATTGTGTAAACCACATGCAAAGTGATTTGGGGTTCCCTCAAAATGTCTCCCTTTTGTGTTGGTTTTCCCACACTGTCGCCATGTTTTGTGTCTCTCACACTGCCTGCTATTTTTTGTGTCACTCACCGGTTGCATGTGATTGTGTCACCACACGCCTCTTGTGTTTGTGTCATAAACCACTCCCCTGTATGTGATTGTGACACCACTTGTCTGCATTTTGTTTGTGTAAACCCCACATGTTGCTATGTGATTGTGTCACTCACACCCCTGCTATGTGTTTGTTTCACTCACACTCCCTTGCTATGGGGTTGTGTCACTCCCACTGTCCCCTATGTGATTGTGTCCTCCCCATGTTTTCCCCCATGTTATTGTGTCACCACACTGTCTGAAAGGATTTTTGTCACTCACATGTTGCTTGTGATTGTGCCTCACCTGTCTGCCATGTGTTGTGTCTCTCAATTTTGCTATGTGTTTGGGTTCTCACACTGCCGGTATGTGATTTGTCACTCACCGGGGTTGCAAATTGATTGGTCATCACCTGTCTTTTGTGTTTTGTGCGTCCCCCCATTTGCCTGCTATGTGTTGTGCCCACTCAAATGTTGCTATGTTTTTGTGCCCTACACTCCCTGCTATGTAAATTTGTCATCACACTTTTGCTTTTGTGATTGTGTCTCCTCACACTCCCCTGCTATTTGATTTTTTGAACTACACTGTCTCCCTATGGGGATTGTGTCACTCCACTGCCTGCTTGTGTTGTGTCTCCCCCACTGTCTCTAGGGTTTTTGTGTCTCTCCCCTGTCTCCCCATGTTATGGGTCTCTCAAAAAGTCTGCCTGTTATTGTGCCCCTCACCCTGTCGGCCATGTTATGGTCTCTCACACGTTGCAATTTTATTGTGTCTCTCACACGGTTTGCCATTTTTATAGTTCTACCCCAAACCAGGTCTCCCAAAGTTATTGGGTCACTCACCCCTGTTTTGGGTATGTATTGTGTCTCCCACATTTCTCCCAAAAGTAAAGTGTCCCTAACACGACCCCCCTGTGTTGTGTCACTCACACTGTCTGCTATGGATGTGTCACCACACGGCTAGGGATTTGTTTTCCACTACACTGCCCTGTTTATGTGTTTGGTGCCCTTCCCCCCCCTGTTCCCATGTATTTGGTCTTACACCCCTGCTATTTTTGTGGCCACCACATTTTCCTGCTATGTGTTTGTGTCACTACACTGCCTTTTTGTTTTTGTGTCCCCCCAAAATGTTCTATGTGATTGTGTCACTAAAAAACCAAACGCCCTGCTTTGTGATTGTGCCCCCCCCACACTGCTGCTATGAGATTGTGTACTCCCGTCTGTATTTTGGATTTTTGTCCTCTCCCATGTTGTATGGTTTGTGTCATTTCACACTGTCTGCTATGTGAGGGTGTAAAACCACTCCCTGTTTAGGGTTTGTGTCACTCCATGTCTGCTATGTGATTGTGTCACTAAACCCCGCCGGGCATTTGATTGTTTTTCACTCCACTGTTTTGCTAGGTGATTGTGTCACTCCACGTCTGCTATGTTTTTTTGTGTCCTCAAAAATCCCTGCTTTTGTAAATTGTGTCATAAACCTGCCAGCTAGGGAAAAAGGGGTTCCTCACACTGTTTTCTATGTGATTGTGTCACTCACCCTGTCTGCATGTAAATTGTTTCACTCACACTGCCCTTGTTGGTGTTTGTGTCACTCCCCAATTGTTTTTTTATTTTTGATGTGTACTCACACTGCCCGCCAGGGTAAATTGTGTCTCCCAAAAGTCTGCTTGTTTTTTGGGTGCCCACCCCAAAACTGCCTGCTATGTGATTGGTCATTTCCCCAAAAGTCTCCCCATTTGATTGTCACTCACACTGTCTCCCATTTTGATTGCGTCACTCACACTGTCTGTATGTGATTGTGCACTCCCCACTGTTTTGCTAGGGAAATTGTGTCCCCTTCAAAAGGTTTGCCTTGTGATTGTGTCTCTCACCGTTGCATGTAAATTGTGTCTTTCACAGGCCTGCTATGTGTTTGTGTACTCCCCTGTCTGCTATGTAAATTGGGGTCACTCCCCCACGTTGCTATGTGATTTTTTGTCACTCACAATGCCTGCAGGGTTGATTGTGCCCACTCACACTGTTGCTAGGTGTTTGTGTCACTCACACTTTTCTCCCATGGGGGATTGGTCTCTCACATGTCTGCTTGTGATTGTGTCCCCCCCACCACTTGCGCTTGTGATTGTGTCACTAAAAATGCCCTCCCAATTTTGTGTGTCACCACCCTGTCTGCCTTTGTGTTGCGTAAATCAAACTGTCTGCTATGTGTTTGTGTACACCCCCTGTTTCTATGTGATTGGTCACAACACTGTTGCCTTGTGCTTGTGTCTTCACACTGTCTGCTATGTGATTGTGTCTTTCACACTCCTGCATGTGATTGTGACCTCCACTGTTGCTATGTGTTGTGCCCAACCACATGTCTGTATGTGTTTGTGTCATCAAAAATCCCTGCTATTTGTTTGGGTCACTCCCCCTGTCTGCTATGTGTTTGTGCCCACTCAACTCCCTGCTATGTGTTTGTGCACTCACATCCCTGCAAAGTAAATTGGGCCACTCCCCCCTGTCTGCTATGTGATTGTGTCACTCACACTCCCTTTGCATGTGTTGTTCACCCCACACGTCCTCCCAAGGGAAAATTGGCATATCCCTTCTGTTTTGGGGAATTTTTGTCACTCACCCCCCCTGTTTCCCAAAGTGTTTGTGCACCACCTCCCTGTTATGTGATGTGTAAATCCCACGGTTGCCATGTGTTTGGAACTCCATGTTGCTATGGGGTTTGTGTCACTACATGTTTTCCCTATTTGATTGGTCATCCACTCCCGGTTTATGTGTTGTGTCACTCCCACTGTCTGCTTTTGTAAAATTGTGTCACTCACCGTTCCCCAAAGTGTTTGGTGCCCCACCCCACACTGTCTGCAAAGTGATTGTGTCACTCAACGTCTCCCCATGTGTTGTGTCTCCCCAATTTTCTGCTATGTAAAATTGTGTCTTCCCCCTGCCTGCTATGTAAATTGTGTCATCACCGGTTGCTATGTGATTGTGTCACCCCACCCTGTCGGGCCTATGTGATTGGGGCCCCATTTCACATTGCCTGCTATGGTTTGGGGCCACTCACACTGTCTGCTTTTGGTTTTTGTGTCACTAAACACTGCCTGCTATGTGTTTGTGTCACCACACGTCTGCTAGGTAAATTGTGTCTTCAAAATCCCGGGTATTTTAATTGTTTCACCCCACACTGTTGCTATGTGATTGTGTTTTTCACACGGCCTTTGGCTTTTTGATTGTGTCACTCACATTTTGTATTAAATTGTGTCTCTCACACGCCTGCTTTTGATTGTGCCCCCATCACACTTTTCTGCTTTTTGAATGTGGGACTCACACTGTTTTGCTATGTGATTGTGTCACTCAAAACTGTTGCTATGTAAATTGTGTGACCCCCAAAATGTCTGCTAGTGTTGTGTAAACTCCACTGTCTGCCTTTTTTGCTGTGTGCGGGGAAGCAGGGGGGCGGAGTGCACAACAGTCCCCTCCAGCCCGTTCTCCTCCGCATCACCAGGCGGGGAAAAAGGGTTTGGGGTTGACCGGCTCCCACACCCGCGACATTTAAAGTACGTACAGTACGGGACAGTAAGTCCAGTAAACAGAAAAAACCCCAGACAGACGCGCAGTAAGTCCCATTACAGTACCCCACAGAAGAAAGGGACAGCCATACGTACAGACTGCACAGTACAGTCCCGTACAGAAACCAGCACACTACAGTCGGGTTAAAGTACAGTCCGCACAGTACCGTACGTACAGCACAGACACCCACAGCACAGTACGCACGTACAGAAACGTACGCACGGGGAAGCACAGGACGCACAGGCCAGCAGGGGGACACCCCCTTTACAGCAAAAAAGGACAGCCACAGTCCCGTTAAAGCACATTTAAAAGTCCGCCAGTACAGTAGGCAAGTACAGTACAGACAGCACAGACATACTTACAGTTCAGTACGACATTTCCCGGGCAGCCCCATTTGCAGCACAGACTTTTCCCAGAACCGTACAGCAAGCCCCAGGACAGTACAGACCTTTACAGCACAGTCCCGCCGGGCCCAGCCCAGTACAGCACAGAAAAGGACAGCACGGGCAGTCCCTTTACAGCAAAAGCACAGACAGTCCGTCCCAGAAACCTTTACAGCCAGCACAGCACAGAAAGCCCCGCCCAGCCACAGCACAGCACGCCCAGAAACCCCCCAGTACAGCACATTTACAGCACAGACAGCCAATCCAGTAAGCACAGCCCCCGCACAGCACAGTACGCCATTTCCCGAAACCCCCGACAGCACATTTACAGCCAGACAAGCCACACCACATTTACAGCGGGTTTACAGAAACAGCCAGAAAAAGCACAGCAAATACAGTACAGCAAAAAAAACGTCAGAAAACAGTACATTTACAGCAACCACAGCATGGGACAGTACAGCAAAGTACAGAAGGGCAGCACAGGGCCCGCCAGCACAGCCGGGTTCCCCGTACAGCACAGTCCCGCACAGTACCTTCAGCCAGCACAGTGCAGCACAGCACAGTACAGTAAGCACAGAAGGGCCATTTCAGCACAGTACACCCCCGGTACAGTACATTTACAGTACTGCACGCACGAACTTTTCAGAAACAGAACAGCAGAGAACAGCCAGTAAGCACAGCACAGAAAAAGCCGTACAGTACAGCCCAGCACGACACACACCCCCAGAACGCAAAAGCAAGTACGCACAGCACACCCAAAACCACTGTACGCAAAACCCAGGGTTTACAGAAAGGCAAGAACACCCACAGAAAGTACAGCACGAACCCCACCCAAAAGGCAGTAAGCAAAAGACCCCGTAAAATTACAGTCAGCAAAAACATAGTACAGTTCGTCAGCCCCGCCCCAGTTAAACACAAAAAAGCCCCGAAACCCCACAGCACAGAAAATTTCCCGTACAGACGTACAGCACGCACGTACAGCCCCGCACAGCCCCGCATAACACGTTAAAAAGCCAGCACAAAACCAACCACAGACACCCCAAAATACAGTAAACAAAAAGGGGACAGCCAGCACAGAACAGTCCCGCACAATACAGCACAATACGGGTACAGCACAGCACAGAACAGCACGTATAGACAACAAGTACAACACAGTACAACACAGAATAACAGTTAAAAAGCACAGCACAGAAAACACAACCGCACAAAAAAACCCATACACAAAAACCCAAAAAAGCCCCAAAACCCCCCCCAAGAAAAGCATCAAATCGAAACATTTGAACACAACACAGAAAAGGGAGTTAAAAACCCAACTCAACAAAAAGTCAAATCAAGCGCTCACAACCCAGCAGACCTCTCTCTCAAAACCAAAAAGTCAAAAACCCCAAAAAGTCATCCCATCATGAAAAAGGGCCCCAAAATGAAGACAAAACAAAATCCCCCAAAAAACCCAAAAGCACAAAAACAAAAACGAACAACACCCCCCCGAACGGCGCAGAAGCCAAAACCACAGAAAAAACCACAGCCCAGAACCCCCAGAACCAAAGGCACAAAAAAAGCGCAGACGCCCCCCAAAACAACACGAACCCCCCAAAACAGCACAGAAAAAACCACGCACAAAACAGCGCGGGCACAGACAGAAAAACACAGAACAACAAGACAGAAAAACCCCAGCAAAAACAAAAGCCCCGGGCCCAGAACAACACAGAACAAAAAAACAAGAACGCGCAGCACAGCCACCCCCAACAAGAAAAAACCCAGCACGGGAAAAAAACCCCCACGCACTACAACAAGAAAAAGAAAGAACAACAAGCACAGCACAGAAAAAACAGCACGAAAAACACAGCACAGAACAAAACAGCACGGAAACAAAAAACACAGAAGAAACACAACCCCGCACGGGAAAAAAACCAAAAAACAACACGCACAAAACCAAAAAAACCCCGGCAAACCCCCAAAAACATAATCACAGCAAGCCCCGGCAAGCCAAAAAAAACACAGCACAGACAACACAGACAGAAAGCACAGCCCCAGAAAAGGGACCAGCCAGCCCCAGCACAGAAAAAAAACCCACAGAACAGCACAACAAAAGCCAGAAAAACCACGCCAAGAAAAACACACAGAACCCCACCGCAAGAAAAAACAGAAACAAAAACAGAAAAAAACACAACAAAGCACAGAAAAACAGCAAAAAAACCCCACAGCACAGAAAGCCCCGGGAAACCGAAAAACACAGCCCCGAAAAACCCCGACAGAACAACCCCAGACGGGAAACCCCCCCACCCAAAACCAAAGAAAAGAAAAAAAACAACAGCACAAAAATTTTCAAAAACAGAAAAAAACCCCGCACAAAACAGGAACACGGGAAAAGCACAGAACAGCAAAAGCAAAACCACAAAACCCCAACACAGCAAAAAAACACAGCACAGAACAAACCCCGCTGGGAACGGGCACAGTCAGCACGAACAACCCCGCACGCCGAACAACACGACAGCACGAACAACACATTACACCCCCAGCCCGACAGGAACAACACGGGCCACAGAAAAAACACAGACGAAAAAACACAGCACAGCCCCAGCACAGAAAAACACAGCACGAAAAAAACAGCAAAAGAACAGCAAGCACGGAAAAAACAAGAAAGAACGGGCACGGGCCCAAGCCCACAAAACCAAAAAAGACAGACAAAAAACAAACCCCAGCACAGAAAAACAGCACAGAAACAACAAAGCACAGAAAACCCAGACAGAACGGGCACGAACAGCCCAACACAAAAAAACCCCACACCCACAGCAAGAAAAACCCCCGCCCCGAACAACCCGCACAGACAACCAGCCCCCAACGCACGACAGAACCCAAACAGCACGAACAACCCCGAAAGGGAAACAGCCCCAGAAAGAACAGACAGAACAAAAACAACCCCATCCCCGCACAGAAAAAAACCCCCCGCAAAAACGGACAGAACAGAACGCCCCCAGAAAGAACAACCCCATCGCAGCACAAAACAGACAGAAAAACCCAGCACAAAAACACCGGGAAAAAAACACAGAAAAAAAACCCCAGCACAGAAACAAAAGAACAGAAAAAACCAGCACAGAACAATACAGCCCCAAAAACAACACAGAAACAGAAAAAACCCCAAGAACAGAACAACAAAAGCAAGAAAAATCGAAAAGAACAGCACAGAACAGAACAGAACAGAAAAAAAGCCCAGACAGAAAAAAAATCGTACCCCAAAAACAACACAGAACAGAAAAAACCCAGCACAGAACCAACAGCACAGAACAGACACCAAAAAGAACAAAAACAGACACCCCAAATAAAACACAGAAAACCCCAAACACAGCCCCGAACAACACAGCAAGAACAACACAACAAGAAAAAAACACAGCCAGAAAAACAAAACACGACAAAAACAACACCGCCAGAACGCACGAAGCCCCAGCAAGCCAAAAACAACAAAAACCAAGAAAAAAGGCCCGCACAGAACAATACAGCACAGAACAACACAACAAGAAACGAACAAAAAAGGGCCCCCAAACCCAACACAGACAAAACAAACAACCAGCAAGAAAAAACACAGCACAGAACAACCCCGACGAACGGGCAAAACAGAAAAAACAAAAACACAGCCCGGTTAGAACACAATAAACAAAGTAAAAATCACAGCGCATCACAAAAACCCCCAGGGACCATTTTCTCAAACACAACGTCAAACCTAAGCTATCCCATAAAGGACAACACAATAAAGGGGAACCAACACCAAAAAAAAAACACAGAAACCAGAAAGCACAAAACAAACAGAACAACACAGCACAAAACAGCGCAGCAAGCACAGAACAACACAGACAGAACAAACAGAACAAACAGAACAAAACAGGCAGCAAAAGCCAGAACAAAACGGGAACAACACAGCACAGAAAACACCCCCCAAGCACAGAAAAACCCAACCCAAAAACCGCCAGAAAAAACACAAAACCCCCCCACCCCCAAGAACAGCGCAGCACAGCACAGAAAAAACCCAGCCCCAACCCCCCAAACCCCCCCCCAGACCAAAAGCAAAAAAAAACAGCGCAGCACAGCACAGCAACCCAAAAGAAAAAAAAGCACAGAAAAAACCCACAAAAACAACACAGCACAGAAACAGCGCGGGAAACCCCCCGAAAAAACACAGAACAACACAGCACAAAAACAACACAGCACAATACAACCCCGCAAAAGAAAAGAAAAAACAAGCAAGAAGAACAGAAAGCACAGAACAACACCCCCAACAAAAACCAACACAGCCCCAAGAAAGAAAAAAAAAAACCCACGCACAAAACCAACAAAAGAAGAAAACACAGAAAGGGAAAAGAAAACCAACACAACACAAAACATCCCCTCAAGCACAGCACCCCACAGAAACAGAACAAAACAGCACAGAAAACCACCAGCACCCCCCAGCAAGCAAGCCGCACAGCCCAGACCAGAAGCACAGAAAAAACCCAAACAGAAAGAAAAAGCAAACACGCCCCGAACAACACGCCCCGACAACACGCACAGAAAGACGCCCCGAAAAAAAGCCCCAAAACGAAAAACACAGCAAGAAACAACACAACACCCCCACAGAACAACCCCGCCAGAACAGACAGCAAGAAAACAGCAAAAACAACACGCCCCAGAAAACACAGACAAAAAAAGGAAAGAAAAAACACAGCCCAGAAAAACCCACAGCAAGAAAACCACCCAAAAACACAGACCCAACCCCGCACAGCACACCCAAGAACAGCACCGACAACCAGAAAAAATCAGCACAGAAAAACCCCAGCCCCAAAAACAACACGGGGTAAAACCCCCCAGCACAGACAGAAAACACAGCACAGACAGAAAACAATTCAGCCACACAGACAGAACAACAAGCACAAAAACAACACGCCCCAAAAACCCAACACAGCCCCGACAGACAGGAAAACACGGCACGAAAAAACCACAGACAAGAACAGCACAGCAAAAACCCCCACACAGCGGGAACCCCACCCAACAAGAAAAGCCCCAAACCACAACACAAAAAAGCACAGCAAGAACAACACGACAAAAACAACCCCAGCACAAAAACAACAAGCACGAACAGCCAGAACGAACAGCACAAAAACAGAAAAAAACCCCATCGCAGCACAGAAAACACGACAAAACAGCCCCAAAAGAACAGACAAAAACAGAAAAAAACAAAACCGCAGACAAACAGCACAAAACCCAACCCGACAAAACCCAAAACCACGCCAAAACAAACAAAAACAGAACAACACGCAAGAACAACACAGAACAAAAAAAACCAGCACAGAAAATACGCACAAAAAAAACACAGAAAAGAACAACCCCGAACAGAAAAAAACCCCGCCCCGAAAATCCCGAAAGAACAGCAAAAACGGGAACAGCACAAAAACAGAACAGCACGCACAGAAAAACCCCCTCGCAGAAAGAAAACACAGCCAGAAAAAACCCACAGATGGGCACAGCACAGCACAAAACCCGCACAGCAAAAAACCAACCCCGCCCGGCCCAATAAACCCCAAAAACCCCCCACAAACCGCAAGAACAAAACAGACAGAAAAAACCGCGCACAGAAAACAAAAACACAGGAACAAACAGCCCCGGGAACAAACAGCCCGACAAAAAGAAAAAAAACAAACGCAAGAACAAAAAAAAAACGGAAACCCCAGCACAAAACCCCCCCCAACCGAAAAGAAAAAACACAGCAAGAAAAAACAGAAAAAAAAACACAGCACAAAACAGAAAACCAGCACAGAACAAAACAAAAACCGCACAGAACGAAAAACCCACCAAAAGCCCAAAACAGCAAGCACAGAGCAAAACACCAAAACAAAAAAAAACAGAAACAGAAAACACACAACACATACAAAAACAATCCCGCACAGAACAAAAGAGCACAAAACAACACCCCCAAGAAAATACGCCCAAAACAAACAGCGAAACCCAACCCCCCCGCACAGAACAGCCCAACAGAACAAAAACGGGCAAAGAACAGCCCCAGCACGGGAACAACAAAGCACAGAAAAAAACCACAGCACAAAACCCAGAAACAGCACAGAAAACAACAAAAAAAACCCAAAAACAGCACAGCCAACACAGCACAAGAACAGCCCCAGCACAAAAACAGCACGCACAGAACAAACAGAACAGCACAGCCCGGGAACGGACACCCACACCCACAGCAAAAAAAAAACCCACAGAAAGAAT
>JAFLJL010016075.1:47500-49579 GCA_018398815.1 Conus ventricosus | reverse complement strand
TTTCAGAAGAAGAACCGCAGATTTACATTCACAAGGCACAGTAATCCATAGCAGAAGGACCGCAGATTCACAAAGCACGGCGATCCGTAGAAGAAGAATCGCAGATTCATAAAGCACAGTACTCCACAGAAGAAGACCCGCAGATTCATAAAGCACAGTAAACCATAGAAGAACTGCAGATTTACAAAGTAGAGCAAATCAATATTGAATCCCCGGAGAACACAATAAACTTCGATTCGACGTACCGTTGATCTAAAACAAATATTAACTTCTCCGTGTATTGATACTAGTGTTCACATCAATAATTTCAGCCCACCGACACACATGCGGTGGTACAATTAGAGCACATAAATATTCTTAGTTACAGGAGTTTAAGTCACTCTCGGCGACACAGCATTCACAACAATTTTATAACAAATAAATTTCTTGTACATATTCCGCTGGTACCGTCATCATAAGTATCCCACATACACAATTAACTTCGATATACTACTGACTTGAAAGTCAGCCTCTCCACATAGTAACACTACGGAGAAAACGATGATTAAAACAAAATAAAGTAGGCTGGACACCTAAGCCTCGGCCGTTAGTTTTTGCTCTCTTCTCTTTTCTAATCGTCTTATTTTCGTCATGTAGTTACCTATGTCATTTTAAGTTGACGTCATAATTTACGTTGACGTCACACCATCCTGTGGTCTTGATGGCGACAGTCCTGTGCCGCGTGACGCTGCCTGATGGAGGGGTGATTCCCTATCCTGTGGTCTTGATGGCGACAGTCCTGTGCCGCGTGACGCTGCCTGATGGAGGGGTGATTCCCTATCCTGTGGTCTTGATGGCGACAGTCCTGTGCCGCGTGACGCTGCCTGATGGAGGGGTGATTTCCTATCCTGTGGTCCTTGAGGCGACAGTCCTGTGCCGCGTGACGCTGCCTGATGGAGGGGTGATTCCCTATCCTGTGGTCTTGATGGCGACAGTCCTGTGCCGCGTGACGCTGCCTGATGGAGGGGTGATTCCCTATCCTGTGGTCTTGATGGCGACAGTCCTGTGCCGCGTGACGCTGCCTGATGGAGGGGTGATTCCCTATCCTGTGGTCTTGATGGCGACAGTCCTGTGCCGCGTGACGCTGCCTGATGGAGGGGTGATTCCCTATCCTGTGGTCTTGATGGCGACAGTCCTGTGCCGCGTGACGCTGCCTGATGGAGGGGTGATTCCCTATCCTGTGGTCTTGATGGCGACAGTCCTGTGCCGCGTGACGCTGCCTGATGGAGGGTGATTCCCTATCCTGTGGTCTTGATGGCGACAGTCCTGTGCCGCGTGACGCTGCCTGATGGAGGGGTGATTCCCTATCCTGTGTTCTTGATGGCGACAGTCCTGTGCCGCGTGACGCTGCCTGATGGACGGGTGATTCCCTATCCTGTGGTCTTGATGGCGACAGTCCTGTGCTGCGTGACGCTGCCTGATGGAGGGGTGATTCCCTATCCTGTGGTCTTGATGGCGACAGTCCTGTGCCGCGTGACGCTGCCTGATGGAGGGGTGATTCCCTATCCTGTGGTCTTGATGGCGACAGTCCTGTGCCGCGTGACGCTGCCTGATGGAGGGGTGATTCCCTATCCTGTGGTCTTGATGGCGACAGTCCTGTGCCGCGTGACGCTGCCTGATGGAGGGGTGATTCCCTATCCTGTGGTCTTGATGGCGACAGTCCTGTGCCGCGTGACGCTGCCTGATGGAGGGGTGATTCCCTATCCTGTGGTCTTGATGGCGACAGTCCTGTGCCGCGTGACGCTGCCTGATGGAGGGGTGATTCCCTATCCTGTGGTCTTGATGGCGACAGTCCTGTGCCGCGTGACGCTGCCTGATGGAGGGGTGATTCCCTATCCTGTGGTCTTGATGGCGACAGTCCTGTGCCGCGTGACGCTGCCTGATGGAGGGGTGATTCCCTATCCTGTGTTCTTGATGGCGACAGTCCTGTGCCGCGTGACGCTGCCTGATGGAGGGGTGATTCCCTATCCTGTGGTCTGATGGCGACAGTCCTGTGCCGCGTGACGCTGCCTGATGGAGGGGTGATTCCCTATCCTGTGG
>JAFLJL010016075.1:22500-42500 GCA_018398815.1 Conus ventricosus | reverse complement strand
GACAGCAGGGAGCCGGGGGCAGTCAGTCCAGCTCAATGAACTCCTCCCTCCTTCTCCTCCTCCCCCTCCTCCTCGTATATCAGGGCACACACGCTCTGAGGCTTGCCAACAGGGATTAGATAACGCACCATGCTGTTCAAGACATGGAGAGAGAGGAGAGAGAGAGAGAGGAGAGAGAGTTGAGAGAGAGAGAGATGGAGGTGTGGGGGGAGGGGGGTGGGGGGACGAAAGAAGAGATTGGAGAGACAGACAGACAGAGAGAGGAGAGAGAGACGAGGAGAGGAGGAGAGAGAGAGGAGAGAGAGGAGAGAGAGAGAAAGAGAGAGACTGAGGGCGGGGAAGGAAGGAGAGAAAGAGAAAGGAAGAGAGGACGGTAAGGAGGAGGAGGAGGTGGAGAGAGAGAGAGAGAGAGGAGAGAGAGGAGAGATGAGAGAGATTAGAGGTAGAGAGAGAGAGAGAGAGAGAGAATGAGAGAGAGAGAGGGGGAGAGACAGACAGACAGACAGAGACACGAATGTTGTCATTATATTCGCAAACTCAATTGCCCTTTTGTCCTCTGCCCTGAGGACAAGGAAAGAGATCTGCAAACAGTGTTAATGAAAACATTGCACCGGAATGTTTAGAAACAGAAACAAAAAGAATAGATAACCATGAACAATGAATAATGCAATATATTTTTAGAGGAAGAGAATGTGGGGAGGGAGGAAGGAGGGAGGGATGGTGGGATAAAGAATGGACTGAGAGAGTTAGAGGGAGGTGTGGGTGAGGGGAGTGAGAAACTGATTGAAGTGAATTGAGAGAGAGAGAGAGGAGATGATGAGAGAGAGAGAGAGAGAGAGGAGAGAGAGAGTGAGTAGATACACCACACTATACACACAAGCGACAGACAGGACTGACATATAGGCGTGGGGAAGGGCATCTCCGACGCCCCCCCCCCCCCCTGCATCTCACACGTCCGATGCTCGTGACTAACGGGTTGTACTCTGTGCGGCGTGCACAGTGCTGTCAGTTCGTTAACAGAGGGATTCCCCAGCTGTCTCCCCCACCCTCAGCACAGACAACCACGATGCTGTATCCCACCATCAGCACAGCACCACGATGCTGTTCCCCACCTTCAGCACAGTCACACGATGCTGTCTCCCCCACCCTCAGCACAGAACCACGAGGCTGTCTCCCCACCCTCAGCACCAGACACCCGTTGCTGTCGCCCCACCTCAGCACAGACCCACGATGTGTCTCCCCACCCTCTGTACAGACACCACGATGGGTTCCCCCACCTCAGTACTGGACACACGTTGGTCCGTCCTGTTTACCACGTACTCCCCCCAACCCACCCCCCCGTGCCCCGCCTCAAGGCAATCTGTTGAATGCCCCTTCACAGTAAAGTGATCCTTGCGCTTCACTTCAGATGACACGATGCTCACGCCTTGAATCTGGTTTCTAGAGGAAAACGGGGGGCATGAGATTTCTGGATTAATGTGCACGCCCTTAACATCTTTGCCATGTACAACATGGCGGCAAAAATCCTCTGCAGAAGTAAACCGTGCAAAGGTCTACGGTCACATTGACACTGACTGTCAAGGTCATCTGTGCGACGTAGGACAGATAAGCTGTGTGCTCATTTCTACCAAACTTGTGCCAAAATGGGGGGGGGCCCCTGCCGGGTATATAACGAAAACTAGCAGAGCCTACCAGTTTACCATTAAATACCATTACACTTACATATTGTGATCTATCTATCTATGTATCTATCCATCCATTTTCCATCATCTATCATATCCACCTCCATCCATCCACCATCCATCCATCCATCCATCTATCTTCTATAATCTATCTATCTATCTATAATCTATCTATCTATCTATCGATCTTTCTATCCATCGTCTCTCAAAAACAATAACTATGTAGCCAATATGGATGTACATCACAGACAGAGCGTTAAAACACATCAGATAAAGGATAACGAAACAGTAGGCACTCAAGAAGTGATAAAGAACAAGTTCAACAACACTTTCCAGTTGCCTGCTCCCGCACGCTGTCCGTTCCACGCGCCCGCCACAGCTTGTGCCTGGTTCGTGACGGTCACCACGGACACAGATCATTTGCCCTGTTCGTGACAGTCACTCCGGCACAGATCATTTGCCCTGTTCGTGACATTTCACACGGCACAGATCATTGCCTTGTTCGTTGACAGTCACACCAGCACAGATCTTTTGCCTTTTCGTGACGGTCACTCAGCACAGTTCATTTGCCCCGTTCGTGACGGTCACACCGGCACAGCTCATTTTGCCTGTGTGACACTCACACGGCACAGAGCATTTGCCTGTTCGTGACGGTCCACCGGACAGATCATTTGCCATGTTCGTGACGGCACACCGGCACAGATCATTTGCCTGTTCGTGGGACGGTTCACTCCGGCACGATCATTTGCCTGTTCGTGACGGTCACACCGGCACGCGGTCACTCTGTTGCCTTGAAATCGTGATGTACTGAGGAATGGGAGGGTAGGGGCGCCTGCGATAGTGGGGCAGGGTTGAACATCTCCCCCTCTCTCTTCTCTCTTCTCTCTCTCTCTTCTCTCTCTCCTCTTCTCTCTCGCTCTCTCTCTTTCTCTCTTCTCTTTTTTTTCCCCTCCTCTCTCTCTCTCTCTCTCTCTCTCTCTCTCCATCTATTCTTGTGTGATTTTCAGAACGGTCTCTGTTTTCAGCTTTCCCGTTCTTCACAGAATGTATCCATAATTATATGCATCGTTTTAATAAGTTACTTTATTCTGTAACAGTTGATGAATTTTGCATTGCAAATGTCACAGAAAGGTTAACATGGACAAAAATGGAAGGATGTTTTCCTGTTTTCTGTTCATTCTGTTTCGTTCATTCTGTTTCTGTCATTCTGTTTTCTGTTCCATTTGTTTCTGTTATTCTGTTTCTGTTCATTCTTATTTCTATTCATTGCTGTTTTAATTCATTCCTGTTCTCTGTTTTTGCCCTGTTCTATTCATTCCTTTTTCTGTTCATTCCTGTTTCTATTCATTCTGTTATTTCATTTGTTTCTGTCTTTTTGTTTCTGTTCATTCGTTTCTGTTCATTCTGGTTCTATTAATTCCTGTTTCTAGTCATTCGGTTTCTATTCATTGTGTTTCTGTTAATTCTATTACTCAATCAATTTATGTTGTCACTTTAGCATGTGTAGTCAGTGGCATTATTCCAATTCATTGATTTGGGCTCCTAGGCACACCTACACCCAGCATATGCACTGCAGGTTTTGTTGTAAACTTTGCGTGCCAAAACTACATTAGGGGAGCTGTACCGCTTCACATCTTTGGGTAATAAGCGGTTGGGGGTCAGTGATGGGTCACTGAGGGGTGGTGACATGTTAATACGCATACTTTACTCAGCGCCTGATTCGCTCGCACACTCGTGGAGGTTGCCACCAAACAACTAATCGCTTATATCTTTGTTAATAAGTCGAGTATTTATAGAACTGGCACTATTAGATTGTTTGAGATTTTTATTGTCTGAAAGTTGATTTCCGCGTTGTCTTTCCCATGCCCATCAAGGTACAAGCCAGGTGGCTCAAGCAGAGGACTGTAATCAAGGAATGGATACCTCCCCCCCCCCCCCCCTTCCCCCCCCCCTGGACTATTTGGGGGTATCAGCTAGCGCAAAGTATAGGGTCTTGGAGTGTGTGCAAAGACTGAAATGTGACGTCATCCAAGGGGGAAGGTCTGCATTTGAAGATTGTGAATGACGTCATCGGGTTGAATAATCCCTCAAAACAGTGAAATGATTGGTGGGTGTTGTTTCTGTGATCGATTATCAGTTTAATATATGAAATGTTGGCTCAAATGCTTACATGGATTTTATAAGTGATTTGGTGCAATCTGATTTTGTTGCTGACAGGAACAGGCAGAGAAATTAGATCTTCGTAACAAACCAGGGGCGGGAAAATCTGCAGTCAGATTATTTTGCCTTGACAAGGAAGAAGAGGGTTGCAAGGCAAACATTAACACATACAGTCGGTCACAAAAGGGACAAGGTATAATTACACATTCTTAAAAAGGGCCAGATATAGCGAGCAACGATTGCTCGCCTCGGATAGCTATCAAAGGTGAAAGACTGGTCTGAAAGAAGTAGATAGAAGAAGAGAAGAAGAATGTAAGAGAGAAGAAGAAGAGAGAAGAAGAAGAAGAAGAAGATAGAAACGATTCAAGGAAAACCAAGGGGAAAAAAGATTTTCGGCGCGACATTATAGATTGAACTTTTTTTTCGACAATTGTTTCCTCCGATTACTTTGGAAATTTGATGTTGTGGGTGAAACAAGGAAAAGTTTAACAAAATGGACAGTCTTCGTCAGTGGGCTATCTGTCTGAAGTGGTCAGACCATTTCGTTCCAGACTACAAGTAGAGACAGTCTCGCATACACGCAATGCTTGCTATGAAATTTCAGTTGTGAAAATTAAGACATATCAAAAGGTCATGCCGACCTGATTGATCGGGCGAGAGACTGCTTTGAATCCAGTGTCTTCAATGACGTCACAGTGTCCGTCACTGTTATTAGGATTCCGCCATCCCGTGAACGCACTGAGTTTGTGACGCACAGCTGTTTGTGACGCCTCAGCTGTTTGTTCCGATAGTTTGCTCACTTCGCAAAGGAAGGTAGGAGTTAGAAAATCATTCAGAATTAAACAGAAAAAGATTATAAAAAGGAAAAAGAAAAAGAAAAAGGAGGAGTGGTGTCTGAGGTGAATCAACACGGTATTTGCTCAGTGGTGTGTGTGTGTGTGCACTGTGTGTGAGAGAGAGAGAGAGATGAGAGAGGATGAAGAGAAGAAGAGAGAGGAGGAGTGTGATTGAGGAGAGTTGAGTGAGAGAGAGAGAGAGAGAGAGAGAGAAGGGCCCAACCCCAGCCACAGTCCTCACGTAAGTCCTGATTATTGGCTGCTAACCTAATCCAAACTCAACTTCAAACCTAACTTAAAGGAAGCAAGTGATTCAGCGCATCTTGATAAGAATGGACAACGCCCATCTGATAAGAAATGGACAACGCCCATCTTGATAAGAAATGGACAACGCCCATTCTTGATAAGAAATGGACAACGCCCATCTGATAAGAAATGGACAAGTTCAGTGACAGCTCGTTTCTTCGTTTTCGGGGCATGACTGTTTTGTTTCTTGTCTGGGAGAACATTAGGAGGTCGAACGCGTCGTGTTTTGTCTTGTGGTTCGTTTATTGTGGTTGGTGGATTTGTTACATAACCGTTTTAAGAGTTGTTTTTAAATGGTTAGGCCAGTGTGAGGTGCGGTGGAGCATTCTTCTTTCCATGGATCAAGGAAGCACCAAACTCACTTGCACTCGTCAACGAGGATGCATTGCATTAGAGTACTAATGAGACCAAAGTGTCAGTCAAGCAGCTCAGCAGCGCCTTTGGCTTTTTGTAGTTGTTGGTTCCTTGCTCCCTTGGTTTCTGTTTACTCTGCATCAAGCTGTGTGGAATGCTACTGTTCTATTGTTTCAATCAATTTTGTGGAATCCTAGTTTATTGCTTTCATTATCAATTGTGTTGGAATGATTCGTTCTATTGTTTCATATCAATTAGTGGAATGATACGTTCTGTTGCTTTCGATGCAAATTTTTATGGAATGTACGTTCCTATTGTTTCATATCAATTTTGTGCGATTGCTACGTTCTATTGCTTTATATCAATATTTGTGAAATGACTAGTTTATTGCTTCACATCTATTTTGTGGTAAAATTTTGTGGAATGCTACGTTCTATTCCTTTCATATCAATTTTGTGGGAATTGTTACGTTCTATTGCTTTCATATCAATTTTGTGGAATGCTGCGTTCTATTGCTTTCATATCAATTTTGTGAATGCTACGTTCTATTGCTTCATATCAATTATATGAATGCTACGTTATTGCTTTCACATCATTTTGTGGAATGCTACGTTTTAATGCTTTCATATCAATTTGTGAAATGCTTCGTGCGATTGCTTTCATATCAATTTTATGGGATGATACTTCTGTTGCTTAATATAATTTTTATGGAATGCTACGTTAGTTGCTCTCTATCAATTTTATGGAATGTACGTGCTATTGCTTTCATGTCAATTTTATAGTATGCTACTGTTCTATTGCTTTCATATCCCTTTCATGGACTGCACGTTATATTGCTTAATTTCAATTTTTTGGATGCTTACGTTCTTTTGTTTTCTTGTCATTTCATGGATGTGCTAGTTCTATTGTTTCATATCAATTTGTGGGAATGCTCGTTCTATTGCTTTCTGTCAAATTTTTGGACTGGTGCGTTCTATTGTTTTCATATCAATTTGTGGGAATGCTACGTTCTATTGCTTTCATATCATTTTTATGGAATTTACGTTCTATTGCTTTCATGTCATTTTTATGAATTGCGTATCTATTGCTTTCATATCAATTTGTGGAATGCTAAGTTCTATTGCGTTCATATCAATTTTATTGGAAATGGCTTAGTTCTATTGCTTTCATATCAATTTTGTGGAATGTTAGTTCTGTTCTTTCTTATCAATTTTGTGGATTTGCTCGTTCTATTGCTTAACTTTATGGAATGCTACGGTCTATTGCTTCTAATTTTGTGGAATGCTACGTTCTATTGCTTCAATGTTATGGAATGACTACGTTTCTCTATTGCTTCAATTTTATGGAATGCTATGTTCTGTTGATTCTTTTTGTGGATGCTACGTTCTATTGCTTCAAATTTGTGGAATTGCTTGTTCTAATTGCTTCAATTGTGTGAAATGCTACGTTTATATTGCTTCGATTGATATGGAATGCTACGTTCTATTGCTTCATTTTTATGGTATGCTACGTTTGTTGCTTTAGATATCAATTTTGTGGAATGCTAGTTTATGGCTTCAATTTTATGGAAAGTTACGTTCTATTTGCTTTCATATTTATATTTATGGAATGCTACGTTCTATTTTTTCAATTTTTGGAATGCTACGTTCGATTGCTTCAATTTTATGGAAATGCTCCGTTCTGTTGCTTTCATATCAATTTTGTGGAATGCTACGTTCGTTGCTTCACTTTTTTGGAATGCTACGTTCTATTGCTTTCATTACAATTTTTGGAATGCTACGTTCTATTTTGCTTCAATTGTCTGGAATGATACGTTTATTGCTTCAATTGTCTGGAATGCTTATTTTATTGCTTTCATCTCAATTTTGTGGAATGCTCGTTCTATTGCTTCAATTTCAGGGAATGTTACGTTTCTGTTGCTTTCATATCATTTTGATGGAATGCTGCGTTCTATGCTTCAATTTATATTGGAATGTTCGTTGTGTATTGCTTTCATATCAATTGTATGGATGCTACGTACTATTATTCATTTTATGGAATGCTAGTTCTATTGACTTCAATTGTCTGGGAATGCTAGTTCTATTGCTTTCATATCAATTTTGTGGAATGTACGTTCTATGCTTTAATATCAATGTTGTGGAATTGCCACGTCTATTGCTTTCATATCTTTTGTGGAATGCTACGTTCTATTGCTTTCATATCCTTTTTGTGGAATGCTTACGTTCTCTTTTTCATATTAATTTTGTGGAATGCTACGCCTATTTGCTTTCCATATCAATTTTGTGAAATGTTACTTCTATTCTTTCATATCAAATTTGTGGAATGTACGCGCTGTTGCCTTTTGCATCAGCCTTGTGAATGCACGACAATGGGAAGTGTGTATGCGATGACATGACAGACTCTCTTCTCTCTCTCATTTTCTCTCTCTCTCTCTCTCTCTGCTTTTTTCTCGTCATGATGACTAAGGAATGCTGCATGCCGTCTCCTCACCCCCTCCCCCCACTATTCATTATTCATTCATTCATATTCATTCAATCGTGTAGTTACGTGGTCTAGTCTGGGGGAGAGAGAGGAAGGATGGGGAGGGGGGATAATTCTCTGTTATCCCAATACAGGGTTGTTTGAAAATGTTCAGCTATCATCAGCGTTGATGCGTGTGAAGTGACAACTGGGAGAGGGGGGATAATCTTCAGTTTATCCCAATACGGGTTGTATAAAAATGTTCAGCTATCATCAGCGTTGTGTGAGTGACAACTGGGGAGGGGGGGAGGTTGAGGGGGAGGAGGGATGTTGCGCCAATCTTTCTCTCTCTGGTGGCACATTGTTACTCCTTACGGCTTGAGCTCCTCCGGTTAAGGCTGCAGATTCCGTTTTTGTCGTTCGTCTTCGTTTCCCACTCTGACATCGTTTTGGCTGATTTCTGGTCATTTTCTAGTCTGCACCTGTCACTTTGGACTTCGTCTTCACACACACGCACAGACACAACAACAACACAACACAACAGACACCCTCACACACACACACACACACACACACACTCACACACACACACACACACACACACACACACACACCACACACACGCACGCATGCGCTCACATCAGCAACGGCAATAATAGTACATACCATACGCCACACTCACTCACACACACACACATACACAGGCAATCAACGCAACTCACACGCAATCACAACACATATGCACGCTATGCACCACAAACACACACACACCACACACACAACACACACACACACACACTCACACACCCCGGCACAGATCATTGCCCTGTTCGTGAGTCCCCCGCCAGTCACCCTTACGCCCGGCACACAGGGACTCGATCTTGCCCTGTTCGTACACACCCCTCACCCACCCACGGCACAGATCATTTGCCCTGTTCGTGACGGCACACCGGCACATCATCTTTGCCCCCCTTTCCCTTCGTGACGAAAGGCACTACACCTTTTGGCACAGGATCATTTGCCCTGTTCGTGACGTCACACCGGCACAGATCATTTGCCCTGTTCGTGACGTACGCACACCGCACAGTTCGTGACGGTCAAAAAACCCGGCACAGATCATTTGCCCGTTCGTGACGGTCACACACCGCACTATCATTTGCCCTGTTCGTGATCAGTCACACACCGGCACAGTTCGTGACGTCACACATCGCCACGCCATTTCGTGACGGTCCACACCGCACGACGGTCACTCTGTTGCCTTGAAATCGTATGTTACTGAGGAAGGGAGGAAGGGGCACTGCTCACTCGAATGGGGCATGTTTGAACCACCTCCCTCCCCTCTCTCTCTCTCCTCTCTCTCTCCTCTCTCTCCTCCTCTCTCTCCCCTCTCTCTCCTCTCTCTCTCTCTCTCATCTATTCTTGTGTGATTTCAGAAACGGTTCTCTGTTTTCAGCTTTTCCCCGTTCTTCACAGAATGTATCCATAATTATATGCATCGTTTAATACGTTCACATTATTCCTGTCACAGTTGATGAATTTCTGCATTGCAACATGTCAACAGAAAGGTTAACATAGACAAAAATGGAAGGATGTTTTCCCTGTTTCTTTTCATTCCTGTTTCTGTTCATTCCTGTTTCTGTTCATTCCTGTTTCTGTTCATTCCTGTTTCTGTTCATTTCTGTTTCTGTTCATTCCTGTTTCTGTTCATTCTTATTTCTATTCATTCCTGTTTTCTATTCATTCCTGTTTCTATTTATTCCTGTTTCTGTTTTTGCCTGTTCCTATTCATTCCTTTTTTCTGTTCATTCCTGTTTCTATTATTCCTGTTTCTATTCATTTCTGTTTCTGTTCATTCCTGTTTCTGTTCATTCCTGTTTCTGTTCATTCCTGTTTCTATTCATTCCTGTTTCTATTCATTCCTGTTTCTGTTCATTCTATTCAATCTATTTATGTTGTCACCTTTCGCATGCCTGCTTTCCAGTGGCATTATTCCAATTCATTGATTTGTGGCTCCCTAGGCACACCTACACCCAGATATGCACAACTACAGCGTGTTGTAAACTCTGCCGTGCCAAAACTACATTAGGGAGCCTGTCCTCTTCACATCTTTGGGTAACTAAGGGGGTGGGGGTCAGTGATGGGGTCACTAGGGTGGTGACATGTTAAAAAGCCTACTTTACCCAGCCGCCTGATATCGCTCGCCACGCTAGTGGAGGTTGCACACCAACAACTAATTCGCTAAAAATCTTTGCTTAATAAGTCGAGTATTTATAGACTGGCACAATTAGATTGTTTTGAGAATTTCTATTGTCTGAAAGTTGATTCTCCCTCGTTGTCTTTACACATGGCCATCAAGGTACAAGCCAGGTGGCTCCAAGCAGACGGACTGAAATCAAAGGAATGGGACTATTGGGGAGTATCAGCTGGCGCAAAGATAGGGTCATGGGTGAGTGCAAAAGCCGAAATGTGACGTCAGCCAAGGGGGAAGGTCATGCATTTGAAGATTGTGAATGACGTCATCGGTGGAAATCCCTCAAAACAGGTGAAATGATTAGTGGGTGGTTGTTCTGTTGATCGATTATCAGTTTAATATGAAATGTTGGCTCAAATGCTTACATGGATTATATAGAGATTTGGTGCCAAATCCTGATTTGTAGCCTGACAGGAACAGGCCAGAGAAATTGGATCTTCGTCAACAACACCAGGGGGAAGAAAATCTGCAGTCAGATTATTTCTGTCATGACAAGGAAAAGAGGGTGCAAGGAAACATTAACACACTACAGTCGGTCACAAAGGACAAGGTATAATTACAACATTAAAAAGGCCAGATATTAGCGGCAACGTTCTATTGCTTCAATTTTATGGAATGCTACGTTCTATTGCTTCAATTTTATGGAATGCTACGTTCTATTGCTTCAATTTTATGGAATGCTACGTTCTGTTGCTTTCATATCAATTTTATGGAATGCTACGTTCTATTGCTTCAATTTTATGGAATGCTACGTTCTATTGCTTTCATATCAATTTTATGGAATGCTACGTTCTATTGCGTCAATTTTATGGAATGGTAAGTTCTGTTGCTTTCATATCAATTTTATGGAATGCTACGTTCTATTGCTTTCATATCAATTTTATGGAATGCTACGTTCTATTGCTTCAATTTTATGGAATGGTAAGTTCTGTTGCTTTCATATCAATTTTATGGAATGCTACGTTCTATTGCTTTCATATCAATTTTATGGAATGCTACGTTCTATTGCTTTCATATCAATTTTATGGAATGCTACGTTCTATTGCTTCAATTTTATGGAATGCTACGTTCTGTTGCTTTCATATCAATTTTGTGGAATGCTACGTTCTATTGTTTCAATTTTGTGGAATGCTACGTTCTATTGCTTCAATTTTATGGAATGCTACGTTCTATTGCTTCAATTTTGTGGAATGCTACGTTCTATTGCTTCAATTTTATGGAATGCTACGTTCTATTGCTTCAATTTTATGGAATGCTACGTTCTATTGCTTCAATTTTATGGAATGCTACGTTCTGTTGCTTTCATATCAATTTTATGGAATGCTACGTTCTATTGCTTCAATTTGTGGAATGCTACGTCTATTGCTTCAATTTTATGGAATGCTACGTTCTGTTGCTTTCATATCAATTGTATGGAATGCTACGTTCTATTACTTCACTTTTATGGAATGCTACGTTCTATTGCTTCAATTGTCTGGAATACACGTTCTATTGCTTCATATGAATTTTGTGGAATGCCACGCCCATGCTTTTATCAATTTGTGGAAGCACGCCCTATTGCTTTCTATCAATTTGGGAAGTTTAAATTGGGAAGCTACGCTCATGTTCATAAATTTGGGCTAGTCTATCTTTAATTTTTTGGAATGCTACGTTCTATTGCTCAGCTTGTATGTTGTACCTCCCTACCGTTCCAACGGGGAGGCCTTGTGTGTTGAGTTTGTTGTAAATCCTGCCCTTTTGACTAGCTTAATTATTGAATATTATGTTTTCCTGTATATGTTTTTATATAGTATCCTTCAAGTTTATGATTATTATTGTTTATGTCTTTAATAGTCGGTGGTTTGGTTTATGTTGTATCGATCCAACCAGATTAAAATAAAAAGAGAAGACCAACGATCTGGGTGTGTGTTGAAGTTGATGTGTCAACGTCGCTCTCTCCCCTACTCCTTCTACCCCCCCTTCTACCCTCCTATTTATCCATTCCCATCCACCACCCTTACGTAAGATCAGGCAGGGGGAGTCAGGGGTAGATCAGCAGGGGGTGTCAGAGTTAAATCAGGCATGGAGTGTCAGGGGTAATATCAGGCAGTTGGTGTCGGGGGTAATAGTCCAGGCGGGGATGTTGATGGGGTCAGATCAGAATAGGGGGTGTCAGGGAATATCAGGCAGGGGTGTCAGGGGTCAGATCAGGCAGGGGGTGTCTGGTAAGATCAGGCAGGAGGTGTCAGGGGTAATATCAGCAGTTGGTGTCGGGGTAATGACTGGCGGGGTGTGTGATGGGGGTACGATCAGACAGGTTAGGGGGTGTCAGGGGTAAGATCAGCAGGGGGTGTCAGGAGTAAATCAGGCAGGGGTGTCCAGGGGTATTATCAGGCAGGGGTGTCAGGAGTAAGATCAGGCAGGGGTGTCACGGGTAAGATCAGGCAGTGGGTGTCAGGAACGGATCAGGCGAGGGGGTGTCAGGGTAGTATCAGGCGGGTGTGTGAAGTGGTTCTGTCGTGCGTGTACGCCGTAAGAGCTGTCAATGACTGGTCAATAAGCTTCACAGCATGGCGAGAACGACGGCGTGACGTCGGCAGGTGATCGTCACTCCCACCACACGTCACGCGCCTTTTCGCTTGCCCGACATCAGGACGATTGTCACTCCCACTCTCTCCCTGTCCCCCACCCCCCAACTCTTCCCCCTACCTGCTCCTTCCCCTCGCCCTCCAGCCCCTCCCCTCCCCCTCTCCTCTCCTCCACTCCCCACCTTGCCGTTTCTGCCTTCATCCAGACAATCGCCTGACTCGTGGTTAACCCGATATAGTGTGGGCGAAGGGGGTGGGGGGGGGGTGGGGGGGGGGGGGGGGTGGGGGGGGGGGGGGGGGGTGAGGGGGGAGTCGGAATGGACGGGGGAGAGAGTTGGGATTGGTGGTGAGGGGGGGGGGGGGGTTAGAAAAAAGACACGATGCTGGTACAAGGTGTGAAAAGCTAGCAAAACATTTCATCCCCTTTTCAACCCTTAACACTCCCACCTCCCTCCCCCCCCCCCACCCCTACCCCCCTACCCCTTTCCTACGCCTTACCCCTCCTTTCAAAAAAGGCAACATGTTTTTTTCAAGACAAAGACGGGGGGTGGGGGTGGGGTGAGGGCTTAGGAAGGGAACAGGGATCATGCATTACGATCAGGTAAATGTTTAGATCCTTTTATTATCATTATTATTATTATTATTATTATTATTTATAATTGTGTTGTTGTGTTGTGTTGTTGTTGTATTATTATTATTATTATTAATTTATTATTATTATTATTATTATTAGAATTAGTTTTTGAAGTCCGAAGCCGCCCATTCCTCCTCTTTTTTCGACACCTCCGCCCTCTCTGCAGCCCCCCCCCCCCCCCATTCCTCCACCTCCGAGGCCCACTCTGCTCCCCCCCCCTCCCCCTCCCCATCCTCCACCTCACGCCCACTCTGCTCCCCCCCCATTCCTCCACCCCGCCCACTCTCTCCCCGCCCCCCCCCATTCCTCCACCTCCGCCCACTCTGCTCCCCCCCCCCATTCCTCCAACCTCCGGCCCACTCTGCTCCCCCCCCCCCCCCAATCCGCCACGCCGGCCCACTCTGGCTCCACCCCCCCCATTCCTCCACCATCCGGCCCACTCTGCTCCCCCCCCATTCCTCCACCTCCGGCCCCTCTCTCCCTCCCCCCCCATTCCCCACGCTCCAGCCCACTCTGCTCCCCCCCCCCCACCCTTCCTCCACCTCCGAGCCCCACTCTGCTCCCCCCCCCCCCCATTCCTCCACCTCCGGCCCACACTGCTCCCCCCCCCCCCCCCATTCCACCACCTCCGCCCACTCTGCTCCCCCCCCCCCTTCCTCCACCTCCGCCCACTCTCTCCCCACCGCCCTCCCCATTTCTCAACCTCCGGCCCCCTCAGCTCCCCCCCCCCCCCCCCCATTCCTCCACCTCCGCCCACTCTGCTGCTCCCCCCCCCCCCCCATTCCTCCAACCTCCGGCCGCACTCTGCTCCCCCCCCCACCCAGTCCTCCACCTCCGGCCCACTCTGCTCCCCCCCATTCACCTCCACCTCCGGCCCACTCAGCTCCCCCCCCCCCCCCCATTTTCCTCCACCCTCGTCCCACTCTGCTCCCCCCCCTTTCCTCCACCTCCGGGCCCACTCTGCTCCCCCCCCCCCCCATTCCTCCACCTCCGGCCCACTCTGCTCCCCCCCATTCCTCCACCTCCGCCCACTCTGCTCCCCCCCCCCCCCCCATTCCTCCTCCTCCGGCCCCTCTGCTACCCCCCCCCCCATTCCCCTCCACCTCCGGCCCACTCTCTCCCCCCCCATTCCTCCACCTCCGGCCCACTCTGCTCCCCCCCCCCCCCATTCCTCCACCTCCGGCCCACACTGCTCCCCCCCCCCATTCTCCACCTCCGCCCACTCTGCTCGCCCCCCCAATTCCTCCACCTCCGCCCACTCTGCTCCCCCCCCCCCCATTCCTCCACCTCCGGCCAACTCTGCTCCCCCCCCCCCCCATTACTCCACCTCCGGCCCACTCTGCTTCCCCCCCCCCCCATTACTCCACCGCCGGCCCACTCGCTCCCCCCCCATTCCTCCACCTCCGGCCCCACTCGGCACCCCCCATTCCGCCACCTCCGGCCCACTCTGCTCCCCCCCCCCCCCCCAATGTCCTCCACCTCCGGCCCACGTCTCTCCCCCCCCCCCCATCCTCCACCTCCGGCCCACTCTGCTCCCCCCTCCCGCCCCCCCCCCCATTAATCCTCCACCCCGCCCACTCTGCTCCCCCCCCCCATTTCTCCACCTCCGGCCCACTCTGCTCCCCCCCCCCCCCCCATTCCTCCACCTCCGGCCCACTCTGCTCCCCCCCCCCCATTCCTCCAACCTCCGGCCCACTTCTGCTCCCCCCCCCCCCATTCCTCCACCGCCGCCCACTCTGCTCCCCCCCCCCCCCCAATCCTCCCTCCGGCCCACTCTGCTCCCACCCCCCCCCCATTCCTCTATTCCGCCACGCTCCGCCCACTCTGCTCCCCCCCCCCCCCATTCCTCACCTCCAGCCCCACTCCGCTACCCCCCCCCCACCCCCCCATTCCTCCACTCTAGCCCACTCTGCTCCCCCCCCATTCCTCCACCCTCCTGGCCCACTCTGCTCCCCCCCCCCCATTCCTCCACCTCCGGCCCACTTGCTGCGCCCCCACCCCACCATTCATCCACCTCCGCCCACTCTGCTCCCCCCCCCCATTCCTCCACCTCCGCCCACTCTGCTCCACCCCCCAATTCCTCCACCTCCGGCCCACATCTGCTCCCCCCCCCCCCCACCATTCCTCCACTCGGCCCACTCGCTCCCCCCCCTCGCCCATTCCTCCACACCTCCTGCCCACTCTGCTCCCCCCCCCCCCCCCCCATTCCTCACCTCCGGCCCACCCTGCTCCACCCCCCCCCATTCCTCCACCTCCGCCCACTCTCTGCTCCCCCCCCCCCCCCTTCCTCCACTCGGCCCACTCAGCTCCCCCCCCCCCCCCATTCCTCCACCTCCGGCTCCACTTCTGCTCCCCCCCCCCCCAGTCCTCCACCTCCGGCCCACTCTGCTCCCCCCCCCGCCCCCACAGTCCTCCACCTCCGGCCCACTCTGCTCCCCCCCCGCCCATTCCTCCACCTTCCGGCCCACTCTGCTCCCGCCCCCCCCATGTCCTCCCCCTCCGGCCCACTCTGCTCCCCCCCCCCCCCCCATTCTCTCCACTCCGGCCCACTCTGCTCTGCTCCCCCCCCCCCATGCCTCCACCTCCGGACACTCTGCTCCCCCCCCCCCCATTCCGCCACCACCGGCCCAAAAAAAACTCTGCTCCCCCCCCCCCCCCCGCCGGGGGGGGGGGGTGGGGGGGGGGGGGGGGGGGGGGGGGGGGGTCCCCCCCCTTCCTCCCCTCGGCCTCACTCTGCTCCCCCCCCCCCCCCCATTCCTCCACCTCACGCCCACTCTGCTCCGCCCCCCCCCCCCATTCTCACCGCCGGCCACTCCTCTCCCCCCCCCCCCCCCATTCTCCACCTCCGCCCACTCTGCTCCCCCCCCCATTCCTCCACCTCCGTCCGGCCCACTCTGCTCCGCCCCCCCCCCCCATTCCTCACCTCGGCCCCACTCTGCTTCCCCCCCCCCCCCCATTTCCTCCACCTCCGGCCCACTCTGCACCCCCCCCCCCCCCCATTCCTCCACCTCCGGCCCACGCTGCTCCCCCCCCCCCCCCCCCCAATCCTCACCTTCCGGCCCACACTGCTCCCCCCCCCCCCCATTCCTCCACTCCCCCACGCTGCTCCCCCCCCCGCCCTTATCTCCACCTCCGGCCCACTCTGCTCCCCCACCCCCATTCCTCCACCTCCGCCACTCTGCTCCCCCCCCCCCCCATTCCTCCACTCCGGCCCACTCTGCTCCCCCCCCCCATTCCTCCACCTCCGGCCGCACTCTGCACCCCCCCCCCCAATCCTCTCGCACTCCGCCCCACTCCTGCTCCCCCCTCCCATTCCTCCACCGCGCCCACTCTGCTTCCCCCCCCCCCATTCCCCACCTCCGGCCCCTCTGTCTTCCCCCCCCATTCCTCCACCTCCGGGCCCACTCTGCTCCCCCCTCCCATTCCTTCCACCTCCGGCCCACTCTGCTTCCCCCATTCCTCCACCTCCGCCCCACTCTAGCTCCCCCCCCAATTCCTCCACCTCCGGGCCCCCCCCCCCCCACCCCTCCCCCTGCGCCGACCCCCCCCCCCCCCCCCCATTCCTCCACCTTCCGCCCACTCTGTCCAGCCCCCCCCCCATTCCTCCACTTCCGCCCACTTCTGCTGCCCCCCCCCCCCCTCTTCTCAACCTCCAGCCCCCCCCTTCCTCCCCTACCCGTCTTTGATCCTCCCATCCATGTACATTTCCCCCCCCCCCTTGGTGGAGACAACATCAGCGTATGAACATGGCGAAGATCTGTGTATAGTTACATAGTATTTATAACAATTGTAACAACACACCATATTAAATGTGTGTTATATGATTTTTTTCGTGAACATAGAGAAAATCTATGTACGAGTTACATGTATTTAGAAACAATTGTATGCACAACCATTCAATATGGTGTTAATGGATTGTTTTTATGAACAGGGTGAAGATCTATGTACGAAGTTTTACATGTATATAAAAACAATTCGATGCACAACACCCAAATGTGTGTTTATGGATTTTTATGAACAGAAAGAGCTATGTACGATTACATGTATTTAAAAACTATTTGTATCACACATTTAAAATGTGTGTTATATGGATGTTTTATGAACAGGAGGAAGAGCTATGTACGAGTTACGTGCAAAACATCAACAATTTGTATGAGTTACATATATATGTGAGTTTTAGTGATTTTTTTTTATGAAAACGAAGAATATGTATGTACTAGTTACATGCAAGATATCAACTGTTTTATGAGTAACATTTATATGTGTGATGGATTGGGTTTTTTCATGAACATGAAGAATATCGATTTACAAGTTACACTCAAAACATCAACATTTTGTATAGATAGCATTTATATTTGTGTTACATCGATATTCGTAAAATATGAAGAACATGTATGTACGAGCTACATGCAAAATATAAACAATTTGTATGGGTAGCATTTGTATGTGTGTTATATTGATTTTTTTTGTGAACACGAAGTATATCTATGTAAAAGTTACATATATTTATCAACAGTTGGTATGGGTAGTATTTGTATGTGTGTGATATTGACTTTTTATGAACACGAAGTACATCTATGTAAAAGCTACATATATTTATTAACAGTTTGTATGGGTAGCATTTGTATGTGTGTTATATTGATTTTTTTATGAACACAAAGTACATCCATGTAAACGTTACATGTATTTATCAACAGTTTGTATGGGTAGCATTTGTATGTGTTTTTATACTGGTTTTTTATGAATTACGAAGTACATCTATGTAAAAGTTATGTAGGAGGTGGGGGTGTCATGTTGTATCATTATGACTGTGATTATTGCTACCATTATTATTATTATTATATTATTATTATTATTATTATTATTTTATTATTATCATCATTATTATTATTAGGCCCTATTCTTCTTCTTATTATGATATCATTTTATCATTATTGTAACTATTATTATTATTATCATTATTATTATCATCGTCATCATCATCATTATTATTTTGATGATGATCATCATCATTATTATTTATTTTTATTATTATTATTATTATTTTTATTGCTGTTGTTGTCGTTGTTGTTGTCGAACAATGAAAACAAAAAGATGAGCAAAAAAAAGTTGTAAAGCAGTTTAACACTTATGATGTGAGAAAAACATGGCAGCGAGGAGAAAGTTTGTTTGCAAGCTGCTGGGACAGAGAAAGATCTGGGTGTGAATGTGGACAAGGAACTGAACTTTTTCTAAACATATTGAGATTCAGGTCAACAAAGCTAATAGACTCCTTGGGCTTATCAGAAGATCTTATGATCACTTGGAAGCTGAATCCATGAAGCTTTTGTTTGTTGCGTTGGGTTTGTCCACATTGAGAGAAATTGGAAACGTAGTGTGGGCTCCACATCTAGAAAAAGACAAAAAAAAACTGGTTGAGGGAGTGCAAAGGCGAGCAACAAAAGTTAATCCAGGACTGAAAGGTTGGAGTTATGAGGAAAGGCTGAAAAGATGAAACTACCCAGCATGTCTTACGGAAGGACAAGAGGAGATCTTATAGAAGTGGTATAAGTATACACATGGACTGTACATGTTGGAAAACTCCTTGTCTGAGAAAGAGGTTAGGACAATCACCAGGGGACATTGCTTTAAGCTAAAATATAAAAATAAAAAGCACAGATGCAGCACAAGTCTCCGACATAACTTTTCTCAACGTGTGGGGATTTGGAACCGCCTTCCTTCCAATGTTGCTGAAGCACCTTCCTTGAACAGTTTGAAAAACAGAACTTCCTTGAACAGTTTTACAAACAGACTGGACTGTGTCATGACACAGCACATACATAGTTTAGGTGTCCCTCCCCCCCTCAGTTTTTGATCAAAAGATCGTTTTTTTTGCAAAACGTTGTAGTTAGTTTTAAAAGGAAAGGGACCAGCAGAAGATTTTAAGAAGGAAAGAACTGGGGGACCTGAAAAAAAAATCTTTCAACAGGCCAAAAGACTGTATTTGGAGCCGACTAGTTTATGTTTGGGCTATGCATGCTTTTCTATGCTATGCTTTTGCTTTGCTGTCCCTGTCCTTTTGCTTTTCCTGTGCTATGCGGTGTTTTTACTATACAAATACAAACACGAAAACATTGCCCAAGGGTTTTTGGGAGTTCTAAAATCGTCGCCTCTCATTATGCCCCCGGGTTTTCCTAACTGCCGGGGGGAGGGGGGGACAGCTGGGGGGGGGGGAGGGCCCTGCAGAGAGGGGGAGCTGTAAAGGGGGCCCCAATTTCCCCCCCCTTTCCCCCTTTTGGGGCCCGGGTAAACAGGGGGCCGCCCCTGTGTAGGGCGGGGGGGTGGGCAGGGGGGGGGGGGGGGGGAGGAAAAGGGGCCCGCCATGAAATCTCCAACTCTTACCCTCTGTGGTCGGTGCCCCTTGCCCTTCTCCTTACGGGGTTTTCCCCCCCCTCGCAGCCCACCGCTGTCGGTCTGTGTTGGGGCTGTGTGTTGTTGTGTTGGGGTCAGCACCCCGTTTTTACCATCTTTGGGTTTTTAAAAGGGGCGGCGGGGCAAAAGGTTTGGGCATCCCCACGTCTTTTTCAGCTTTTCCTTCGAAAACAAGCCCCCTCCACCCCCTAAAAAAAAAGGAAAAAAAAAGAAAAAAAAAAGGAAAAAACCAACAAAAAAGGGGAATTTATGAATTTTCGGAGAAAGGGAAACAAAAAAGCGCAGCAATGCAGCAACGCAGCAAAGAAGAAGGGAAGAAAAAGAAAAAAGGGGAAAAGG
>JAFLJL010016075.1:0-17500 GCA_018398815.1 Conus ventricosus | reverse complement strand
CACACACACACACAGGTTTGTTAAGTGGTCGTTGACAATACTTGTGTTTCAGACCCACTTCTGGGTACTCCTAAGTACATGGTTTACATTGAAATTTTTTGGATAAATGGGCTTCTTTTGGAATGAAATTTCCATTTTTCGACTGAAATCAGAAATTTGTTAATAAACAAAGAAAGAGCTTTTCACCATACATCTGGAGACACACAGTTTCTTTCTTTGAAACTATAACCAATACTTGTGTTTCAGCCCCCTTCTGGTACTCCTAAACTACATGGTTTTACATGAAATTTTTTTGATAAATGGCTTCTTTTGGAATGAAATTATTTTCGACTGGATCAGAATTTAATAAACAAAAAATTTTTTTTTTTTTTTTTAGGGCCCTTTTATTTTCTTTAAAATAAAACCCGGAATTTTAAAACAAAAAAACTTTTCAAACCCTGGGAAAACCCTTTAAAAAAACCCTTTTTTTAAATTTTACCCCGGGGAAATCCACACACAAACCACAAAACCCACCCCCCCCCCCCCCCAAAAAAAAAAAAAAAAAAAAAAATACATTGAGGGGCGCGGGGGGGGGGGGGGGGGGGGGGGGGGGGGGGGGGGGGGGGGGGGGGAAAGGAAAAAAACAAAAAAAAAACAAAAAAAAACAAAAAAAACCCAAAAATTAAAACCCCCCCCCAAAAAACCACCAGGGGAAAACCCCCCACCACCACCAAAACCCCCAAAAAGGTTAAATCAAGGAAAACCCCAAACACAAACAAAAAAAAAAAACCCAACAAGGGGAAAAGGGCGGGAAACAAAAAAACGGGGAGCCCCAGGGGTATTAAAAAGGAAGAAAGGGGGGAAAGGGCGGGAGAAAAAAATTTTTGAGAAACAGAAATTTTGAATAAAAAGAAGGCTTTTTAATCTTTGGGAGCCACGGGGTTTTTTCTTTAAAACAAAAAAGGGGTTTTCCCCCGGCCTTCCTTGGGTTAACATAAATTTTTTTCCCTTTTTTTAAATTTTACCAAAAAAAAAAAACCCAAAAAATTTTTAAAAAAAAATGGGAACTTTTTAAAGTTAAAAAGGGTTTTACATTAATTTTTTTTCCGTTTTTTTTTTTTTTTTCCCCTTTTGTTTTAAAAAAAATTTTTTAAAAAAAAAGGACGTTGAGGTATTACTTTGTTTTTTTTTTTTTTTTTTTTTTTTTTGCTTTTTTAAAAAATTTTTTTTTTGCTAAAAATTAGTTTTTTTTTAAAAACAAAAGGGAATTTTATTTTCTGGGCCCCTTTGAACTGGGTTTTCTTTACGGACCTTTTTAAAAACCTCCAATCTTTTCAAAAGGGGGGTTTTATTTTTAAGATTAACTTTTTAACCCTTTTTTGAAAAAAACTGTCCTTGCTTTCTTTTTGGGGGGGTTTTTCTTTTTTGCCCCCCCCCAAAACCCCCCACCCCCCCTTGGGCAGGGATAACTTTGCCCCCCCCGGGGGTTTTTTTTTTTTCCCCCCGCCCCAAAAAAGCCAAAAAACCCCCCCCAAAAAACTTTCGGCCAAAAACCAAAAAATACCCACCCCAAAAAACCCCGAAAAAGGGCCGGGGGGGGATTATTTAAGGCCCCCCTTTAAAACTTTCCTTTTTCCCCTTTTTTTTTCTTTTCCCTTCCCTTCTTTTTAAAAAATTTCCTACACCCAAAAAACCCCCCAATTTTAATTCCTTTTTAAAAAATTTTTCCCCCTTTATCTTCCCTTATTTCTTTTTCTTTAGTTCTTTTTTCCCCCTTTTTATTTTAAAAAACCCCTTAAAAAAAAAAAAAATCTTTCCTTTTCCCAAAGAAAACCCCTTTTTTAAAATTAAATTTTTTCTTTTTTATTTTTTTTTAAAATTTGTCTGTTTGTTGTATGTATCAACTTTTTGTTTTTGGGTTTTGTTTTTGTTTATTTTTTAGAAACCAACTAGAATTGTAGCTTTTTCAATGTGTTTTATTTGTACGTTGGGGGAAAAATGGTGAAAAATGGGTCTTTGCATGCTAAAGGGGGGTAAAATTAAAGTTGTAAAACCACAAACAAAATTTCTTATGAAATTTAAAAAAAGTTTACCCGGTTATACTTTGTTTTGAATCTTTGAGCTGTTTCTTTCTTTCTTCAGGAAATGGAACTCACGGTCTCCCCAAAAACGATTTGTTGGGACTTCCCGGGGTAAGAACTCTCCACAAGAAATTTAGCCCCAGCTCCTAGTTTGTGCAATTATCTTACTATTCGTTTTCAGAATCCCAAAGAAAAATGGTAAGCTTTGAAGTCTAAAGCACCCAAACATAGCAAAATAAATTGGAAAAAAGTGGTGGCTTCCCCGTTTGGGAATAAAAAGATCCCAGGTCGTCAGGTTTGGGGGGTTTTTTCCCCTCTCCACAAGACTTAAATGGGGGTTTGGGGGACTAGTTTTTTGGGAAAAAAAATGATAAACTGGGCCCCCCCCATGCGCAGCAGGCACCTGCTCAAGTAAAAAAAATTTTTCATGTAAACATGGTATTGTCCCCGGCAAAAATTCTGTAGCAGAAGCCCCAGTATTTTAAAAAAAAGGGGAAAACCAACGCACACGGCCCCTGAAATCATAGGGCGACTGTAAAATGCTGGGAACCAGGCATGAGTTCCAAAATTGTAAAAAATTTACTGAAACATGCAGGAATTGGAGAACACAAAAAGCCCCCAAAATGACGAAGTAACGAGTTGGGGTTCTGGTAAACGGTTGGGGGGTACAGTCCCTGGATAGACGTTTTTGTTAAGTTTATCATGTTTTTTTTTAAGTTATTGTAAGTTAGAAGAGGGGGAAAAGCAATTTCAAAGTTTTAAAAAAACCTTTTTAAACCTCTAATGCAAAATTGAGTTTGTCAGTTCGAACTTTTTGTATCATTAATTTTAGAAAATGTCAATGTCTTACCCTTTTCAGCCCCCTAAGCTAATCTTTTTACAAAACATGAGATAATTAGTTTCATTAAAAACCAGGAAAATTTCAACTTTGAACTGGAATGCAATTTTTTTTTTTTTTTAAATTTTTTTTGTTCTCAAAAGAAAACCTAATTAAGACTTCTGCAAGTTAAAAAAACAAACCTACACATACATAAACACCTAAAATTTTTTCCCAACAGGTTTTTACAGATTAAAGAATGACCCCTGAGGTTTCCCCAAAAATTACTGAAATCGGTAAATTTACTGAAGCTTCTCCCTGGGGAACAAAAAAATTGTCAGATAAAATCTCTCCCAAATTTATTGGTGCCCCCCACAGGTGTTGCGGGGAAAATGAAAGAAAAAAAACAATTCAAAGACGATTTTAAAAACAACTGGAATGGATTCCAAAATATTTTTTTTTCGTTCTGTAAACTAAAGGAGAAAGCTAAACTTCCGTTCTTTCCTACTGAACAAACCCATCAAAACTTCCCTGTTCAACAAAAAGCTAAATTTCCCTATTCATAACTTAGAACAAACCATAAAAATTTTTCCACATTTGTTTAAACAGAAAGCTAAATCTTTTGATTCATTAACTCCAAAAAAACAAAACCCACAAATTTTCCCAAAACAATTTTTTAACAAAAAAGCTCAATTTTCCCTGATCATTAACCCCACTGAACTAACCATAAAAAACTTCCCAACTTTTTTAACAGAAAGCTCAATCTTCCTGATTCTTTAAAACTCCTGAACATAACCATCAAAATTTCCCAACATTTTTTAACAGAAAGCTATTTTCCCTTTTTTTCATTCCCCCACGAACTACCCATCAAAATTTCCCAACATTGTTTAACAAAAAAGCTCAATCTTGATTCTTTAACCCCCACTGAACTAAACCATAAAAATTTTCCAACAGGTTTACAAAAAGCTCATTTTTCCCTGTTCAAAAACTCCATGAACTAACCATCAAAAATTCCAACTTGTTTAACAAAAGCTAAATCTTCCTGTTTCATTAACTCCTGAAACAACCATAAAAATTTCCCAAAACTTTTTTAAACAAAAAAGTAATCTTCTTGCAATTAACCCCCACTAAACTAAACCCCAAAACTTCAACAATGTTTAACAAAGAAAAATTCTTTTTATCTTCTGAATATTGTGAAGAAAACATAAAGTCATGGACTGATAATTTAGCCCTAAATACAGGCTTGTTTATCCCCCCCCCCCCCCCCCCCCTCCCCCCCCCCCCCCAACCCCCACAACTTTTTTTTTTTAACAACTTTGGTTTCTATTAACATGATTTTTAAAAAAAGTCTTCGGTACATAACGGGGTACGCTTTTACATATATGTGGTCCAAAGTTGTCAAAAATATTGATATTTTTAATTTTTTGTTTCATTATTTATATCCCCCAGGGCCCCTGAAGTCGCATGTGGCTGCCAAACTGGCGGGGACTAAAAAAACTGCCACACACGAATCTTCCCCAGTGTGCTTAGATTTAGTGGTAAGCAGGGGGCACACATCTTGGGTGATCCCCTGATTAGTAGGGAACGTAACAACAACAACAACGCAACAAATTAACCCCCTGGACTAAAAGAACTTGGGCCCCATTACCCCATAAGAAAATTTCTCAGCCTTTTATTCAAGATAGGCATTAAATGTATTTTATAAATAATAATGAAAAAAAAACTAAACAACCAACAAAACACAAAACAAACAAAACAATCCCCGTAAAATTGGGAAAAAAACCAAAATCTGCAAAACTAAAAAAAACACGTACAAATACAAATTTTCCTACACATGGTCGGCTGTAGTGAGGACAGCGCGATTCCACTTGATTTATCAACCCCCGAATTTCAAACAAAGGTCAAGGTTTATTAAAATGTAAGTAACCCTCATGGCTTTTCATCTAAAAATATTTTCAAATCTAATAAAAAGGTAAGCAGAAATGGGCTTTGGTAAATTACATTTCAAAAATTTGGAAGTCAGTCCATTCCAATGTTCACACTTTTGATCACCTGGCAAAAAAAAATAATACTACAATAATAGTAGAATATGACTGCAGGGATTAGGAGGAGGGGGGTTGAACTAAAAAATAAAAAAGGGATTGAAAAACTGGATGAGACAATGCGGCACCCGTATAAAGGAATTTCTAGCTGCACCCAGAGAGAGTTTTGGTACGCACTATTCACTTGGTCGTGAAGTTCAATTCTTTAAAAAATAAGAAAAAAAGGGGGGGGGGGGGGGGGGGGGGGGGGGAAGAGCTTTCAGAGAAAAAAAGAATGATTCAGAGGATGAAACTCCGACAAGAAAAGCCCCGCAATTTCGCCTTTTTATTTTTTGTCATTTATTATTTTTTTGATGTTTTTGTTTTTTTTTTCTCTTTTTTTTTTTTTAAGGGGGTTACGGTGGGGGGTAAATAGGGGTTTGTTAGAAATGCCAAAGGCTTGCGATTAGAAGGGTGTTCTAAAAGATATTCGAAATGTGATAAAAACAGGTGAACCCCCATCCCTCAGCTTAGCGGCCGCCCCAGACAAAATGGAGTCGGGGCAAAATTATGGCCCCCCCAATTTGGCGGCCTCTTGTTTCTGTCTATGAAAATGTGAAACAATCCCTGATCCAAACAGCAAATTTAAATAAACACCAAAAATCTCATTTATTCTGCATTTGAACCTTTCCGTCTAGAAATCGTTGGAAATTTGGGAAAATTTTTTCACAGGCAAAGAAAAAAAACCACAAAGGCAAAAACATCATTTTGGGCGGGGGTAATAAACTGAGAGTAAGAAAAAGTCAACTCTAAAAAAAAAGTGGTAGTTTCAAAAGGGAAAAACATTTATTCCTTTGCTCTCAGTATGCATGATAAAATGCTTTTACTAACAAAAGCATGCATAAAATTTGAACGGATTCTCAGGGCTGAGAAAAAAAAAGGAAGGACACACTCCTCCGTTAGGGGAAAAAGTAACCACACAATAACGGGGCATTTGGTGCCCCCTTAATCATTAAATCTCAAATGTACCAATGAACGTAAATAAATACATCATCAGAATGTACTTTTATACTACCCTCAAATTCATGATTTTTCATATTGCGACTTCATGAATGAAAAAAGGGGAAAAGGGGTTTACAAGACCAAAAACAAAAACTTGACATGACGCTGAAAACATCCCCAACATGATATATGAGTAAATATACCACACTGTCCTACGAGTGGCACATTTCTTTAGTTTGGGGAAGACGACTTCTTTTGCATAAACGTTATTTCAAGAAATGTGTTCTGAAATGTTTTTTATTTTGGCATGAACGGTTCGTAAAAGGTCTTTTTCCCGTTTCACCTGTTCAATGGCTGTTTTTCCCGGGCAGCGTCTGTTGCGAGAATGCAGTAAGTGTTTTCGCATGCGGCTGTTTCTTCTTTTGACCACTTCCTTCGTTTCACACAGACCCCTGAAAAAAACAACAAAACACAAACATTTAAGCATTACAAAAAAATTAACAGGCTAAAAAATTTTTCAAGTAGAGTAGAAATTTTGAGAGAGAGGAGAGAAGAGAGAGAAAAAGGGGGAAAGGAGGAGAGAAGAGAGGGGGGCCGTCACCTTTTCTCTGCGATATGCAATAACTGTTCAAAAAAATGGTATAGTAGGCCTCACGGTTTCTAAATTTACACATTATACATGACAGAAAAATTAATCGCTGAAACTTCTTGGTAAAATTTTTCACCCTTTCCCCCAAAAAAGTTAAACCCAGGCCTGTTTACCCCAAAAAATTTAGGAGTTTTCCCAAAATCCAAAATGGAGTTTTTAAAAAGGGGTTTGTACCCCGTCAATGCTTTGTCCAGTGATTGTCGGCTGAACTTGGGGAAACAGCACAGTGAGAACGTTGATCAATGATTTCCCCACTCACTGGGTTCCATTTTCAGTTTTGTCTTTTGGAAAGATGGTCTAAACAGGGGCTCTTTGCTTGATCTCGTCTGCAGCCTTGAGGGGGTTTGGGCCTTTTTCGGCCCCCATCGGCAACCCCAACTTCCTGAAGTTTTTTTTCCCAAAGGGGAGGGGAGTTTTTTGGGGCGGCACTCCACCATAATCCAATTCAAGCCCAGTTTTAAAAGACGCAGCTGCCTTCTTGCTATTTGGGGGCATGTCGGATACGAGACGATTAATCCAACAAAAGTTAAAATTTTTGGGTTTTTTTTTGTCACATTGGAAATGATCCATGTAAAATTTGAATGCTCTTCAGAGAGAGCGCATCGCATTGTGCGGGCCACCATTGTTTGTTTTTTTCCCTGCAGTGTTACTGTTTTTTTCCCTATGACAGTGGCTTTTAATATTGAATTTTGCAGGGACAAGCTTTTTTTTTCCCGTGGGTTTTTTTGTACGTACTGCATGCGCCACGGTGGACCTCGTTTTCTCATTATCATTGACAGAAAGCCCAGACCCCATAAAGGCCCAGTGGAGGGGAAAAAAAAAAATCCGGGCCCAAAACCCTGGGTTTTTAATCTAGGGCCGTTCGTTCGGCGGGGGCCCAGCTAACCACTCAGCCAAAACCCCACTGCGTGAGAACCAGTCTTGAAACAATACATACAATATTTTTTTTAAATGGTTCCATGAAATTTTTTAAAACTGAGGGTCGTTGGATCCTTTACTAAAAAAATCTGGGGGTTTTATTTGTAAAATTTGGGGGCCCTCCGCAATTTTGATACATTTTTTAAAATTTTTCACATGTTATTCTCAGTCACACTCCATATGTGTATCCCGTTTCGTGTGAATGTGAAAATGCAATTTGCAACAGTCAGAAAGAGAATGGGTGGTGCGGGGTTTTGTGTGTGAAAAAAAATGAAAAGGGCATTTTTCTGTCTATGAGAAAATGGTGTTCGGCCATGGTTTAGCAGTTGTTTGTGATGACAGCCCCTGCTGTGGTGTAGGTAATCCTGGGCCCAGGTCTTTGCAGTTGTTGCGGTAAAGTCAGCACTGTCTGTGGGGCTGATACCATCCTTCCGTTGCACTTCTTTTTTCCCACGGTCCTCTCCCCTTTTTTCCATGGTCTGGGTCCCGCTTTGTGGCGTGCCTCCAGTGTGCGATCTGTGGCCTTGCCCCCCAGCCTGGGGGGTTGTGCTGCCTGCCTTCATGCCCACGTTTACAGCCCCTTGTAGTGGGAAGGCCTTCCTGCAGGTCTGGAGCGGTGGCAAGCTCGACACAGCCAAAACCTTGGGTATTCGGATCTCCCCTTTTGGCCAACATGGCCGAGCCATCTCGTCGCCCCTTGCTGAGCAAAGGGGAACATGTGGGCTTTCCTGCTGTGCCGAAAATTCTTGTTTGGGGGAAAGGGTTCCCCGCGATACTCGGATTCTTCTGAGACGCGCTGTGGAGGTGGGAGACGTGCATGTTCAAATCGGAGTAACAATTTTGCATTGGGATGTTGTTACTTTTTTCTCCTGAGTCCATTTTTCAAAGGGGCCCCCCCCCACCCCCCAATCAAGGGGGAAAAAAAGGGTGCCTACCAAATTTGTAAACTGAATATTTGTTCAATAGATATTCTATGAACGAATATTAAGCCACGCGGAACCGGTGTGCCCAAAACACTTGACAATAAAAACGAACTGTGAGCAGAGGTTTTGGGAGCTTCGTAACGGTTTCTGTAAAGTTTGAGAGGCTGAAAAGCCTGAAGCCTTTTATTTCCACAGGCATTGATTTTTTCCGTTCCCAGTAAGGTTTCTGATCTTGTTTGGCCAAAGAATTGGGGTTTCTTCTTAGTGCCTAAATCCTCACCGAAAGCCCTGTTGCTCATTAGTCACCAATAATGATGGGCCACGTCAAAGAGTGCCCATCAAACCATAACTCCCCTTTACTATGAAATCCTTTGATCCTTGACCTTGATACAAAAGAACCTTTGGGAAAGTTAAAGTAGTTACAAAACTTAAATTTGCATTTTGAGAGTAGGAATACAAAACTTTTACTTTTTGGGGCCTTTTTTTTCCCTTTTCTCATAAAGAAAACGCTTTAGGAGTCAAATCAAAACAAAAGTTGATTTAAAGAAAAAAAAGCCCCCCCTTAAGCCCTGATTCAGGGTGGTTGACCCAAAGCCAAATAAACATTTTCTCTGAGGAGAAAAAAAATATTGAAAAACGTGTTAATCAATTTGTTCCACTCACTCTGAGGTTTTTTGGGGGGAAACAAAGTGTCCGGTCTGAAATTTTTTGTTTGGGTGTCCCCAACGGGTGTAGCTCCCGGAATCTGGGGAAACCAGATGGAGTTTCCTCTTTTTGTTTTAAAAAAAAACCAGCAAAAAATGTCTGCTTTTTATTAGAAGAAGAAATTTCGAGGGTAGGAAAAAAAGGAAAACAATTTCACACACCTGTCAAGTCATGATTTACAGGTCGGGTTTAGATCCCCTTTGAGTACCCCTTTACAGTTGTACATAACACTACTAACTAGCTGTTGAATTAGAGGATTTTACCCTTGTTTGGTATCCTATTCGACCCCGCCCAAAAATTTAAATTTCAGAAGTGAATTAAAATTTTTGTGCTGATTCTTTTTGGGGATTGTCTTCAGCCATGCAAACTCGGCTAAAAATGTTTATCCCCCCCCCCAAAAAAAAAAAAAAAAAAATGGAAAAACCCGCTGAAGTCAGCGGTTTTATCTAAAAGTTGGGGTATAAAAACTGTCAAACGATAAACTTTTATCCAAATTTTTGCCAAAAGCCTTATTGTGGGGAGGAATGCAATGTCCCCCGAGTGATTGGCTGGAGAACAAAACAAAAAATGACCATCTATAAATTTGCAGAACTCTGCACATACAACATTTTGCTGTAATTAGAAGATCAAAGTTTTATACAAAATTTTGAGTACTCCTATCTCAAGCCTTCAGCCATTAACATAACCCCACTCAAAGGATGAAAAAAGGGAATAAGCAGCCCGCTGATTTTTTGTGATGTATGTGGGCTTTTTTTTAATACCTCAAAGATACACTTTGAGGACACCATGAGTGGAGGGGGTCGAGTGTGACGCTTTTGATTTTAACCTGCCCAAGGGCAGTCTACCAACTTTGGGGGCGATTTGGGTAATAGAGCAGCACATAGGCGACTCCGAGGAAAATTTCCCTTTGATGGGCGACGCAACTGGGGTTGAACCCGGGGCCTTTTTATTTTGAGTCAAGCACGTAACTACTCGGCCAAAACTCCATAATTGTCAGGGTCATTGTGAAAAGCAGTCAAAAATAGTTTAAAAAATCAATGGGTAAGGACAAAAAGCAAAAAATTCAGCAAGTTTTTCCCGCGTGGATCAAGGAGTTTCATTAAGTTCAATGAAATCCAAATTATGAAATGTTCCATTGTTGTGTTATGAATTCCGTCAATGAAGCAGCGTGGACAAATGAATGTTAGTTTAAACCAATGAACGTTTTGAGATCTGTGCTTCCCGACAAGAGGAAAAATATTGATCATTTATCTGCTTAGGGACCCCCATCTTATCTGCATGAGCAGAGATTTCAGAGTTTTCTTCTTCTTTTTTTATTTTTAGCAGGGTGAAATAGATCTTCCCCCAAAATATGAAAGAGAGGGAAACGACCGTATAAAGACTAACAAAAAAGGAGCCTAGCTCTCATTCCACTTAGGTCTGTCAAGGGAAAAAAAACAAAGAACAAGCCATTTTTTGGGATTTTTCCCGCTGCGTATGTTACTGTTTTTTCCCCATCATCGCTATGCAGGGTTTTTTTCTACTGAATTTTTTCCGGGACAACCTTTTGTTGCCGTGGGTTTTTTTACATCTGCAAGTCAAGTAAGTGCATGTACTTTCCACTTGACTAGGTATAAAAAAGGGGACCGCATAAGCTAGAAAGAAAAAATGACAAATGACCCGGGGTGTGCCCTTGGGGGAAAAACCTACTTGGATCTGCTGAGAAATCTTTTATAATCCCGTTAAATTTTTTTATGGCTTGTGGGCGATTTTTTTATTTACCTTTTTAAGTTTTTATTTTCCTTTTTTTCCCTTTTTTTGACTGTCATCAAGAGAACCTCTTTGAGGAAAATAGCATTTTTATTCAAGATAGAGTAAAACCCACCCCAAATTAAAGCACCTAGCTAGTGGGCGACATAGCAGCATCAAGAGTTTTTAGAGTTAAGGAAACCAAAGTGAAAACCAGTAGATCATAAATCACTTACCCTTTTCAGTAGTACTGAAAAAAACCCCCTGAAGCGTCAGGCATGCTTCCTTTTTTTGATTTCTTTTCACTGTAAAAACCTGTGTCTGGTAAATTTCCGAAAGGTGGAAAATTCTGGATGACAACCAACAAACGATTAAAAAAACCAGAAGACTAATTCTAATCCCCCCCCACGTTGACAAAGTTGATCACGGGAAGTTTACACTTTTTTCCATGGAACCGCAAAAAAATATTCAATTTGAACAGTTCAAAATATCAATAAGGCACAAATACGTATTGTTCAATGTGGTACCAAGTTTCATAAATGTAATTTTTATACTTTTGGAGATTTAGCTCGAAACGTTTTGTGAGGCGGAAGAACGAGATAAGTTTAACTTGTTTCCAGGGGAAAAGGCAAAAAAATATTCAATTTGAACAGTTTAAAAATATTAAAAGGCACAGCACAGATATAATGAAAGTGTGTACCAAGTTTATAAATGTAACTTAAAAGTTTTTGGGGTTTCACCCGGAAACGGTTTTTTTGAGCACGGACTGACGGATGGAGGAAAGATAAGTTTACACTTGTGTGATGGACAATATTTTTTGAACAGTTCAAAATATTAAAAGGCACAAGTACGATATGCTGAAAGTGTGTACCCCGTTTCATTAAAGTAATTTATCGTTTTGGAGTTTCCCCTAGAAACGTTTTGTGATGCACGGTCCGACGGACGGACAGATGCAAAGGACGGAGCCCCTTTATATCCTTCCCTCCACCGCCCCCCCACTTCGTTGAGGCGGGGATTAAAAAATTGTTAACAAAAAAACCCCTGCCTTTAAAAATGCAAAGCAGTTAATACCTTTTTAAAGCTAATTACGCCCTTTAATAGCCCGACCCGCTCTCTAAGGACAAAGAAGAAGCATGAACTTCCCGCAGAAAAAAGGCATGCAACCCGGGCAAGGGGAAAAAATGAGGAAAATTTAGAACAAAGAAAAAATTAAAAGGGTAAGTAGGGGAAACAAAGGTGGAAGCCCCTATAAATGTACTGTCAGTTTTTCATTTCCTTGTGTGCCTGATTTCATGTCTTTACCCTTTAAATTTCAAGCCCCAAATTTTAACACAACCTGGCATCACAGATGTATGTCACTATGTTAATTTTTTTTGGGCTAGATCAAACGATTCTCAGTTATTGTTCCTGTGAATGCGGACTTTAGTGTCATTTTCAAAGCTTGACTTTCAAAACTTTGTTTCATTGACCTGAAAAGGATCGTACAGAGTAAACTATGAAGTTTGGGAAAAGTGAGGGAAATGTCCCAACTTATCGTGTCCTGTTGTGATCTGGAAAATATGACCTTGTCCCTGGCCCTTTACCTTAAAGTAACAATCCCTATTTATGAAGTCAAGCACTTTCCTGATAGTTCACCATACCAAGTTTTGGGAAATTTAGGTCTAACATTCTGAAGTTATTTTTGGGCCAAAAAAAAAAACCAAAACACAAAACAAACAAACAAACAAACAAAAAGACATCATGGCTGCAAGTTGACCAAAGACCCGAAAAAAAAAACCCCGAAGAGTCGTGATCATGGGAAAGGTAAAATGGAATCATGTGAATTTTTGAGCTATAGGTGCAGTTTTTTTTTTTCTTTTTTTTTTTTTTGGGGGGGGGGGGGGGGGGGGGGTTTTTTTCATCCTTTCAAACTCAGTCATATTTGTATCAAGATGATTTGCAAGAAAAATCCGGGGGTCCAGGGGGTGATAAGGCCTGGCGGGGTCCGGGACAGAGCCCCCAAAGGGGGTCATGGGGAAAACCCCCCCGAAGCTGAAGAAAAATTTATAAAACAAGAGTAAAAATGCCCCTATATTTGTACCTTTAGATTTGTTTTAAATGTACCACTACAGAACCCCCCTAAGTTTAAAAAACCCTTGCAAACTTTGAAGAAATCGAATTTTTTAAAATGCTCTTTCCATTGCACGTGGGTTGTGCAGCTTTGACAAACCCTTTCTGTTTCAGTGTTAACCCCCTTTTCATTTTTTATCAAATGCTTGACCTGAAAGTTTTTACCAACAAAACTTGTCGGGGATTTTTCAAAATTAAAATCTTCTTTCAAGATGGCTTAAATTTTGGTGGAGTCTGTATGTATTATAAAATCTTTAAAGCAAGGAATAGCTAAGGCCCTTGGAGCAAACCCTCAAACCCTTCTTTCACCCACCTCCCCCCCCAAAAATCATTCCCCCCCTTCTCCTTGGGGAAAAAAAGGGAAATGGGAAAACCCCCTCCCCATTTGTTTAAGAGAGAGAGAGGAGAAGAGAGAGGGAGAGAGAGAGAGGAGAAAGGGGGAGGAGTCTTGATTCACAGGAAAAGTTAGTATTTAGATAACAGTTTGTATTTGATTTGCTAGGTTTTTTTGTTGTTTTTTTTGTTTCTTTTTTTTAAGATAGAGGAATGGGTTTGGGTTTAGGAATAAAGCTGGGGGGGGGAATTTTGCAGGCAGCAATTCTTTTTCTGAGAATCCCGTCAAAAGGGGGTCCCCAGGAGCTCAAAAGACTTAGACAAGTTAGAGTTTTGCGACTGAAATAAAAGTATCATTAAAATAGCGATCTTTAAACAATTTATGTTACACGTTTTTTGATGACAAGCACCGTGGCTAACAAAATGTTAATATATCAAAAAAGAAACGCAGAACTGGTATTAGTGGGAAAGAATTTCAGAGTTTTATGAAAAAAAAACTTTACAATTTTTTCTAATGTGAAAACAACCAAATTAATATATCAAACAGGTAACAAACATCAAAAAGACTGTGTAAGTCTAATATGTGAATTTTTCTGCATATCGCCATTTATGTCCAACTATGACCCCCCGAAAGCGGGGGCAGCTGTGTCCTTTTGGAAAAATGGCTCGATTGATTGTGGGGGGGGATGCTTGCCCAGGATAATCCCCCCTCTCTCAGCCAAAAAGAAATTAGGACAGTTGCCCCTGCAGACAGTCCCCGAAGCAATCAAAACTGCAGTCTAAAAGCCCGTGTGCAGGAGCCCCCTTTTTACAATATTTTTTTCTTTTAAAATTAATTCATAATAAAAATTTTAAAACCAAAAGTGGGACTATGCATTTTCATTTTGGTGCTTTTGTTGCGTCGGTGACAAAAATTGAGAGAGAGAAGGGGGGGGGGGGGGGGGGGGGTTTGGTTTAGGAATAAATAAGGTTGGGGGGGGGGAGGCCAGGGTAGGCGGGGGGGGGGGGGGGGGGGGGGGGGGGGGGGGGTTAGGTTGAGGAAAAAAATAAAGGTTTTGGGTGGGGGGCCCGGGGAGGCGGGGGGGGGGGGGGGGGGGGGGGGGAGGAAAAGAGAGAGGATTCTTGCAGGCAGCGATTTTCCCGGGGAGGGTGCGTCGAATCAAACTCAAGAAATTTTTGATTAAGTTTGAAAAGTTTTCGTCCCAGGCCTGCGGACAAAAGCATATGAAAAGGGGCTCCTTCTGAGTTCAAAAAGATTTCGAGTTTGCAAATCAAAAAAAAATACTATTTTTAAATCGAGTCAAAAGATAATGGATTAAAATCATGTGACGAACCCCTCCCGTCCAAGAAATTTTTTTTTTCAGATTCAGTGTTGCACACGAAACCGAAACGAAATCAGGTCATAGGTCAAATTTTGAATAATATAACAAAACATGTTTTGTGAGTAGGGCTAAATAAAGACGATGAGCGCGGGGCAGATTAAAAAAATCCCGTCTAAAAGAAGAAGGAGATCAAAGATCAAAGCAAGTATCGAAGTGAGCTAATTTGGCTTTAACAAACAGTGAAAAAGACACTGTGTGACTAGCCGGGAGTTTGAGATCATTTCGGCATAGGCCTATGTAAATATTTTTAACTCCCAACCCAAAATGCAGAATAATGCTACATAAAAATATCCGAATGCCCCCAAAAGTTAGGTCAACAAGAAAACAAATTTCAAATACCAAAAACCTGACAAAAAGGTACGATCCCCTGAAGTCGTCAATCGAGCTTGGTCCCCCGCGAAAAGCAAACGAGGGGAAATTCTATGACGTCAAAATCATGTTTTTACAGAAGAGGTGAGCCAGTGTGTGAGAGAAAAATTGACGGTTTTGTAATTTTTCACACATTTTGTTTGCAAACCTTATTTCAAGGATTTTTTAAAAAGTTGTTCAAATTTTTTTCCTGGTACCTTTTAATAGTGTAAGAACCCAAACCCCCAAACCCTTAACTTTTGAAGAGTCCGGAGAAATTTCAGGTCGTCAGAACACGTGAGTGTACTGTCGAATGTCCGACAATACCCCAAAAAAAACACACTCACACACACACACACCAACACCCTCACCACACCACACACTCACACACACCACACACACAACACACCACCCACACCATCTCAACACTCTTTCACACCTCACACACCACACCACAACACCACACACACACACACACACACAAAACACACTCTCACCACTCTTTCACACACACACACTCACACACCACACACACCCAACACACACACACACACACCACCACACTCACACATCCACCACCACTCACACACACACACAGACACCACACACCGCACACCCATACACACAACCCCCAAAAAACACAAGACACACACACACACCCCACACACACACACAACCCACAAACACACCACACCCCACGCACGAACGCACACACACCGCCGAACGCCCCAACACACACACACAACCACAACACCACACACACATACATACATCCACACACACATACATAACAAAAATCACACAACACAGCACAGCACAAAAAACAAAAACAACACAAAACACACCCCCCACAACACACACAAACACAACACAAAACCACAACACAAAACAACCAAAACAACCAAAAAAACACAAAACCCTTACGCGCAGCACGCACGCAGCACGCACGCACACACAACACAACAAACAAAAACAACACAACACAACACAACACAACCATATGTACGCAGCCGCACGCACGCACGCACGCACGCCCGCACGCACGCCGCAGCACACACAAAACAACACACACACACACAACCAGAAAGGGAGAAAACTCTCCCATGAGGTTTGCAGTCAAACCCCAAATTTTGGGACAGACGGCACACAGGAAGTGTCTTCCCCAAAGGGGCTTGTGATGTCTGTGTCAGAGGTTTTTTGCCCCGTGGGAGTGTTAGGCCAAGTCGTGTGGATGTTTTAAGCGCACGCGCGCGCGGTGTTTTTCGTGTATGGTGTGTGTGTGTGTGTGTGTTGTGGTGTGTGTGGGGTGTGTGTGTGTGTGGTGTGTGTGCGCGCGCGCGCGCGCACGAGCGCGCGCGCGTCTCTCTCTCTCTCTCTCTCTCTCTCTCTCTCTCTCTCTCTCTCTCTGTATGTGTGTGTGTGTGTGTGTGTGTGTGTGTGTGTGTGTGTGTGTGTGTGTGTGTGTGTCCGTGCGTGCGCGTGTGTGTGTGCGTGTGTGTGTGTGTGTGTGTGTGTGTGTGTGTGTGTGTGTGTGTGTGTGTGTGTGTGTTTAAGAATCTTAGTTGCTGAAAATTCAGGGGTTATTTAACAGTTGAGCTGACAACTCTGACTGTTCACACTTTTTTTGTAATCTCCCTTTCATCCTTAAGTAGATCCTCAAGCACAGGCTCAAAGATTGGACACTTACATTTTACACATGATTTCAGTTTTCAGCAACTTATTTGTTGCCATACTTTCTTTCTGTTTTACTCTTCTACCCTTCACTGGCTGCTTTGGGGTGCTGCTGGATTTCCTTTTTGAGCCCTTGTTGGTGCTAATACCATGGAATTGTAGACTGTGGTATATCTCTATTTGATGGCAAGGAGCCACAGACGCTGTCAGCTGGCCTCCCTGGTGGACTGAAGCCCTAGGAGCAGGCAATAGAATAGTTCTGTCTTCAGGATGGGTGACGAGGGTCTCCACAGGCTGCTAGCGAAGGGTCTTATACTTGGAATATATTCCCTGACTTTTCATTTTTATTCCCTTCATCTCTCCCTCTCTGCCTTTTTCCCCCCTTCTCCCGAAATTTTGCCTTGTCATAAATATAATGATGGAAGAACTGTTAGCCTGTAGTTGTTTTTTTCCCTACTCTAACAGCTATTTATCTATGTGTGTGTGTGTGTGTGAGAGAGAGAGAGAGAGAGAGAGAGAGAGAGAGAGAGTGTGTGTGTGTGTGTGTGTGTGTGTGTGTGTGCGCGCGCTTGTATTTATTTGCGTTTTGTGTGTGTGTGTGTGATAGAGAGAGAGAGAGTGTGTTTTGTTCATGATGTCCATAGCCTCTTACAATAAGGAAATGGATCGTTGAGTTACAAAATTTGCATGTGTCTGTAGAGGGGGAGAGGGCGGTTGGAGAGAGAGAGAGAGATGCAAACAGACAGGGAGACACATTGCTCGAACTCCCAAACTGACAGCGCTTCATGTAACAAGGCCGAGCATTCTGTCGGGTTGTCGTTATTTCCCCTGATC
>JAFLJL010016074.1:0-64033 GCA_018398815.1 Conus ventricosus | reverse complement strand
GGGGGGGGGAAAAAAAAAAGGGGGAAAAAAAAAGGGGGGGGGGGGGGGGTTTATGCCGTGGTGGTTTTTTCCCCCGGGGGGCCTATGGTTTTTTTTTTTTGGGGCTAACGGGAGTAAATAACCCAGTAGGTTTAAATGATTTTTAAAAGAAAAAAGGGTATGGCATTGTTTTTTTCTATATTAAAAAAAACTTTTAAAAAATCTCCCCTGGGGTTTTCATAGTCTACTATAAACTTGATTAGAAAACTCGTTGCACCAGATGCTAGTCCACACGTATACGGTATTGTTAGTGGTTTATCTGCAAAATTAATAAAATGCAATAAAGTTTGAATCCTTTTTCATCTTTGGCGAAAAAATCCCAGCCTTCACAATCGATTTTGTTGCGAGCGTTTGAAAAACCCGATAGGTGCAGGTTCGCCCCCTTGTTTCTTGGCGTCGCTATGTTGGAGCTGAGTTAACACGTGCTGCAAAGGGCCGAAACCTAGCCGCGGTTTTGGGAAAAAACCCCAATGTGTTCTCGGTAATGTGTATGTTGGGGGGGGGAAAATTTATTATTTGTTTATTGTCGTTATTTTGTCGGGTACCCGTCCTTGGGGTTTTGGCTTGTGGTGCATTTGCCCTTGGGTGTGGTTCAGTCAACTTGGTTTGCTTTTCTCTCTCTCTCTTTTAATTCCCCCGCCCGTGCTATTCACTGCAAGTTCAGGGGGGCCCGGTCCCTTTCTCTCGAAATTTCTGTCTATGGGCCCTCTCCCCGCTTTTTACCTTCGCCGTGCTTCGTTTTTTTTTAAAGTATGCTCACTCTGTGACGCAGCATGGTTTTGGCCGCCATTGCTGGGGAGGTTAGCTTTTGGGACGGGGGAAAGATGTTTTGGGGGGCGCCTGTCCAGCCCGGGTTTTTTTTTCCTTATCGTCCGGGTACTTCAGAACTTTAAATTTCCCTGCAGTGGCCTGTAGGGAGGGACATCATTTCTTCTGTTCCGATCTTGCCTCTGTCCTCCGATGGACAGGGGTAGGAGAGTTTTGACCCCCCTCTTGGGGTCCCCCAGGGTAGTGGTAAGCTCATTTTCGTGGTCTGTTTTTTTTGATTTGTCGTTGTTACCCGGCTTAGTCTTCGCTTTTGCGCAATTTTTTTTTTTTTTCGAAATTGTGGGAAAAATATTGTGTGAGATCTTTTCTTGGTTATTAATTTTAACCTGGCCTTTTAAAATTTTTTCCCAAAAAATTCTTTCCCCTGTTTTGTAGGGTGATGCGGTAGCGGGGGGGAAAGGGAGAAAACCGGGTGATTGGGGTTGGGAAATTGCTTGGTCTCGCTGTCCCCCCCCTGTACATTGCCGGATTTTTTCCCTTGGGGCCCCCGTCGTTTGTGTGTGCAAGGGAACGGTTTTATGTTCAGAGCGGCGTACGCAGATTTGCGTTGGATGGGGTTTGAAGTTTTGTGTTATTTTGAAATGGTTTATAAAATGGACGTTATGCTTTGAATTTTTATTTGCAAAGTGGTGGCAGTTATTAAACGTAGTCGCTTGTTGATTTATTTCAAAGGAAGGAAACGTTAAGGTGAGTGAGGGAAGGGAAGATATTCATTTTTTTTTTAAACCTGTTGATTTAATGCAGTCTTTTCCTGCATGTGTGGGAAAGACTGATTAATGGGTGTACTGGGGGTTTTTTAAAATTCCCTCGCCCTCTGCGAGTGGCTGTTAAGATTGACAGCAATGGTCAGTCGGTACTGACGGCAGGGTTCCAGTCCCTTCTTCCTTCCCCCTTCCCTTCTTTTTTCCTCCTCTCCGCTCCCCTCCCAGTACGTCCTCCCCCTCCGGGGTTCCCCTGGGCAAATGGGGGTTTCCCAGTGCGGTCGAGGCCACGTTTTGGTGGCCACGGCGGTGGTTGCCAGCGCTGGTCGAGGCCCAGCCTTGGTGGGGGACCGTGGACTGTAGGGGAGCCCCCCCGTCTCGATGGCCGGCCGGGACCCCGCCCAGGACCCCCAGTAACAGCTAGCCCCCCCCCCCCCCCCCCCCCCCCCCGGGAACGCTCTTCCTGCCGCTTGGGAGTCGGGGTGTCGGTTTTGGGCGATCCCTGCGAAAACCCACCGGTCGGGCCCCTAGTGCGACAGGGTCTCCCTGCGGATTTGAAGGGGAGGGATGTGGGCGCACTCCGTGGTGGAGAAAGGTCTTTACTGGAAATTTTCTTTTAAAATTGTGTCATGTCAATGTGCTGGAAAGCTGTAATTGTGATTGTGTATGTTGGTGAAAATTTATTTATAATTGGTGTTGTGGGTGTGGGATGCTTGATGTGATTTTGCATGTTGTGTGGTTGGAGTGTTTGATCGTGATTGTGCATGTTGTGTGGTGGAGTGTTGACGTGTTTTGATGTTGGTGCGTTGGGTGCTTTATTGTGATCGTGCATGGTGCGTGGTTGGAATGTTTATTTTGCTGGTGTGAAAAAATGGGGGTGTTTTTCGTAATCTTTTTGTGTGGTCTCTTTGGGGGCGTGTGAGGTCAGTCACTCCCCTTTACTCCCCCTAGCGATCCGTCAGGGGACCTCAGGGGGCGGTCGTGACAATGTGGGGGCTCGTCCGGGATGTGAAGGGTTGGGTCTCTCTCTCGTTTCGCAGGTACCCGTTTAGTTTTTGTTGTTGTGTTATGTTTGTCGTTTGTCGTGTTTGTTCGTGGGTGGGTTGGCTGGGTGACTCTAGCGTGAAGGGAGTCTTTTGGGGGCCTGGGGAACATCCCGGGGTGATCGGGGATGAGGTGAGACCCGGGGAGTCGACCCGGGCCCGACCTCCCTTTCCCCCGGGACCCACGAGGTCGGCCCTAAGTCTTGCCCCTTTGTTGCGTCAGCTCCCTTCCCGTTTTGTATTTAGCCAATTTTTTTTTTTTTCTTACCCGGGTTTTTGAGTCAGGGGGTTGTATCGGCGCTAGTGTTTTTTTTTTTCCCCTCCCGGGTTTTGCTGCTAGGTTTTTTTTTTGTTTTTTTTCGGCCAGCCCCACCGCATGTTGCTCGTGCTGTAGAGGCGGTGTTGCCGAGTGGGGGGGTGGACATAGTTTTGTTTTTGTTTTTTTTTTTGGGTGAGCCCACCCCATGTTTTCGTGTTAGAGGCGGGGTTGCAAGGGGGGAGCGCCGGAAAATTTTCCGCACACCGCACACACACCATACACACATATACACAGCCCCCAAAATATTTGTTTTTTTTTTTTTTTCTGTGGAATGTTTTTCCCCTGTATTTTGGGAAAATGTGGTATTGTTGTCATGGGGACGTCCCGGGGCTGGTGGTTGGCGACGGGGGTCGAAAGAAGAAGGGGATTTAAAATTTTACTGTGTCCCCTATATTGTACCCCTACTTCGATCGGTAAAATTTACCTATTTCCCGTGCTGTAGCAGGTGCCCAGTGGTCTTTTACTACCCCTTCGTGGGGGGTTCCCTGTCGAGACCCCGACTGGCACTTCCGTCGGGGAATCAGGTATGGAAGAACTGTGGGCTTTGTTGGTGCAGAGAACCCAAAAACCCTTTCCTCTCCCGGCTTCCCTCGTAAAGGGGGATGCCCCCGAAGATTTTCTTATGGGAAAATCGGACCAAGGGCGGGTCAGCGGATCATCTCCGGGTCGGGGTGGTGAACCCCGCTCGGATAAACCCCTGTCCTTTTGTTTTTGGAGCGGCGGTAGTGAAGAGGCTGCTGGCAGGAAGCTCTGCGTAGGGGAAAAGGGGTCTAGGAGGAAGCCCCGGAGGGGAAAAGTAGGGGAAAAGGCAAGGCTCCCCCGGGGAAAGTTGGGGTCAAGTAGAAGGGGGGCTGCTAGGCGGAGGCTTGCGCAGAGAGGAGACTGACAGACAGGAAATTATGCATAGGAAGGTTTCAGGTAGGAGGAGGCTGCTCAGCGTAGGGGAGGTGCCAGAAGGAGGTCGGCGTGGGAAAAGGCGACAGGAGGAAACCCTCCCCTAGGGAAGAATAGACAGGATGGAGGTCTGGTGGGGGGAGAGGAACAACTTTTTCGCGGGCCCCGTTTTGTAAACCGGGGGTTAAACACAGGAGGTGATAGGTTAGAGGCCAAAGTTTTAAAACTTCAGAGTTCAGACTAGTGAGGACATTGACTGTTTTAGAGCTTTTTGACAAGGTTGCTTTTCATCCCAATTGTTAGGAACAAAAGGTATGCCTTTTTTCTGGATTTTTGGTGTGAAGGGGAGTGTGGGTAAACCTAAATGAAGGGGCGTCTTTGCAGACATGCGTTGGCTCTGGAAAGCTTTCCACCTCCCCCCAGAGACGTACGGAGGAAGTTCGGGTCCTGAAAAAGAATAAGACGAGCCTTCGTGCAGTTGGGATAGGCTGCGCAAAACGCTAGGGTACTGGCGTCATTTGGGCCCAAGTTGGAGCTGGAGGATCTGATCCCTTTGAACAGCCACCAACACTGTGTCCCCAGATTTGAGGACCGGAAGGCGAGACAGCCCCTCGGGATTTCGCGGCTGCGATTCACACCGTGGGGTGTTTGCTGAAGCTCGAGGGTTATGGGCATCCCCCCAGATACGGAGGGGAACCCCCTCCACGGGGGTTTAGTGGCGGTTTTGGCCCCGACAACTGTAGCGGGGGGAAAAAGGCGGCAGTCCTCGGGGACCTCAGCACCTCGTTTTTTTTTTTCTTTTGGTCGCCCTGGCCCATAGGAAAGATTGCCCTAGAGCCCCCTGTAGTCATGGGGCTAGTCCCTCTCCCGGGATCCCGCGCCCGGCTAACGTGGGTTCCGTCCAGCTTTGTGGTTAGAGTGTCCATGTTTCTTTTTGTTGTTGGTTCACCTTGGCGACACCCTCAGGGTTCGGGGCATCAAAACCTTTGGGAAAGGATTTTTTCCCCTAAGGCCCGGGGGGGGCCAGTTACGATGTGTGCGGGTTGGAGGCTGGTTTTACCTCACCCGTCCTTCATACTCGTTTTTTCTCCCCCCCCCTTTCGTGGCGAAGTATGGGCCACGCGGTGGAGCGACCTCTGTATTCCCTTTTCTAGGGAAACTTCACCTTCGCGGCGGAGCGTCAGTCCCCTGTCTACGGATTTGCCCTACAGGCGTGTGTGGGGGTCAACACGGCCAAGCTAAGAAACAGGAACGGAAATTTCTCCCGTCCTCCACCGATCCTGACGGGTTCTGGCCAGGGGCCCATCCCGCTACCTGGTCCGTCTTCAGGCCGGGATTGGTGTCCAAAAGCCTGGAAAAACTGGTAGGTCGTCCTGCTCAGTCTGCCCGACATGGCCCAAATGACTTCAAGCTCCACAGGGGGGTCCTTTTTGGGTTTTTCCAGGGAGATCGTGTGGCCAAGCAGCTCGTGGTTCCCCCAAACCTGAGAGGTTGTCTCCGGCAGGCCCACGATTCCCCCATGGCAGGTATTGGGTCGTCACGGTCAAAAAAAACCCCAACCAAAAGTGGTCAAACCCCCGCCCAGTTGGGGTTAAACTCTAACGCAAAATTCGGCGTCACGTAGACCGGGCCCATGGTTCGGATCCGTCCAATTAAGCTTAGTGGAGAGGCTTCATGGAGACGGTACGATCCACCCAGACTGACTAAGCCGTTTTGACCGACGCCTCGATGTCTAGCGAGACGAGTCGTAGCGCCGGGCTCAGACTCATCTGGCCACTTTGTGGAACCAGCGTCATTGTTAATCAGACGTCGTGGCGCCCACCCAGACTCAGCTGGCCAATTTACACTGACCAGTGTCCACGACTTAAGCCACACGGCACCAGTTAAGTAGGAAAGGGGGGAAGGTAGTGTGTGGTGGGGGTGAAATCTAGCTAATCAATTAAATGACCAGTTGACCACCACAGAGAGTAAGGCGTGTCGGCGTGACTGTCATGATTTGAATATCCAATGGAATTAGAGGGAGATAACTTCGGGTGTCAGGGCGGTAAAAATACTGACCAATGGTACTCGCCCTTTTTGGACAGATCGGAACGAATAAAGAGGATGTGAGAGTGAGAGAACGGGAGAACGAGGGGGAGAACGAACAGAGAGAGAGAGAGGAGAGGTCTGAGTGTAATCTCTGGGGAGAGAAAAGTTGAGGATTAGCATGAGATAGTCTGCAGAGGAAGGACTGAGGAGAGAAGAGAACCAAGTTGAGAGATTAGCATGAGATAGTCTGCAGAGGAAGGACTGAGGAGAGATGTGGAGAGAGAGAGAGTTGCTAATTAATGAAGAAGAAAAGAAAGAAAGAAAAAAGAAAAGAAAAGCAACCATGTCCATTTGATAAGAGCAGACTAGAAGAGAGAGAGAGAGAGAGTGCAATGCGTTAATGCAGGAAGAAAGAAAGGAGAACAGATCGATGTTGATAGTCACTGTTCTATCCTCACTGGGGTTCGACCTCGTACTTGGCCAGCGCCACTTTCATCAGCAGTCCAGCCTGACCAACGCCAGCAGTCCGGCTTGACCGGTGCAAGCAGACCAACACCAGCGCCAGCAGTTGTGACGCGTTGTGAAAGTGACAGTGAAAGAAAAAAAAAGGGAAAAGAAAAGAGACAGTGATTCGTGAATAGTTAAGATCACCTGGCCAGGTAAAGTAGAAATCTATTTATACCCGGGTTAGTTAATGATGTTTTAGATAAATGATTTTGTGAAGTTCAGGAAAGAGAGAATGTTTTTATTTCATTTGATTCCATATGCATTGATGTTTCTTTCTATGATCATGTGTAGTAAAGTTATAGACTTTACTAGTGGTTTGATGTGACGAATGCATGATATATGAATGAGATTGTAAGCAAGCTGTGAGTGTGTTTGGGCTGTGCGCTAGTCCTTCCTCCATCGACATCACCCGAGGTTGACAATTTATTGCGAGCTTGCCAGGATATTCTGGCCATTTATTATAATTGTTCAACTTCTCAGAGAGGAAGCTGGGTGGGATTCAAGTATTGTAATCCTAAGACAAGGGGTTGTCTTACTGTATGTTCCCAAGATAGTTAAATACTAGGCCTGGCATTGCTTCCAAGATAGTTAATACTAGGCTTGGCATTTCAGCCCCAGAGTACTTATTTCGCACAGATTGCCTATAATTCGCTCTCATAGTTGGGTCAGGCGCTGGGCGTCTTATAAAAACTAACTACGTTGTCCCAAGCTAATATTATCATTCATAGGATTGTGCTATTACGTCACTCGTGTCGGTAACCACCAGTTTGGCTGTCGTAGTAATAAAATCTTGTTAAAAAAAAAAAAAAAAAAAAAAAAAAGAAAAAAAAAGAGAGAGATATAATGGCGGAAGAAAAGAACACCCCTATTGAACAACTTGTGAGCGTCGCTCGTGATTTAGGTTACTCAGGAGATGAGTTGCGTGCATTTGTTGAAAACCAACAAAAGATGGAAAGAGATGAACGCGCGGAAAGACGCCGTGTCGCATTGGAAATAGCAGAGCAGGAAAAGGTTAAGGGAGATGCAGGAAACAGAAAGAACAAGGCAGGCGCAAGAGACAGAAAGAATGAAGCAGGAAACGGAAAGATTAAAGGTTCAGTTAGAATTAGAGAAAGTGAGAATACAAGGGAGACCACCGAGGATGGTAGTTCAGTTTCCAGTGACTCTGTGCGTAGCTATGCCCCCCGACCCAAGTTGCCAAAATTCTCGGAAGGGACCGATTCGATTGACGCATACATCAGTCGTTTCGAAACGTTTGCGACCAGTCAGGGTTGGCCTCCAGAAGAGTGGGCAGTCATTTTGGTCTGCGTTATTGACGGGTAAGGCATTACAGATTTTCACTGCATTGCCAGCAGACACCCAATCTGATTTCGGCGCTGTGAAGGAATCGTTGATGAAAAGGATTTGACCTCACAGAGGAGGGGTTCAGGAAGAAATTTCGTTCAGCTAAATTACAAGCAGGTGAGACGTACACTCAGTTTGGTGCACGTCTAGATCACTATTTTGAGAAATGGTTAGAGTTGAGTGGTACGAAGAAGGAGTTCGCTGAGTTGAAAGAGCTAGTTATGAAAGAACAGATTTTGTCAGGTTGCGGCCTGAGTTAACCATACATTTGAAAGAGAGACAGCCAGAGACAGCAGGAGAGTTGTTGAAGTTCGCAGAGGTGTATAGAGAGGCACGTTTGGGCACTAAGGTGCAGGAGAAACAGGTGCCAGGCACAGGGGAGAAGAGTGCAAGGAGACTAGGGGAGTTTTCTGCAAAGTCTGCAAACCAGTGGTGGGGCAGAAGGAAGGGCAAAGGGACATTAGGTGTTTCATTTGTCACAAGAAGGGACATGTGGCGAGGGATTGTCGCATGAGGTTCCAGAAGGCAGCAGCCTTGCAAGAGGTGGATAAGGGTCGTCAGGGGAAACGACCTGCAGTGGACCAAAAGGGATTCAGTCTGAAGAGGGTGGAGTGCGGCCTATGGCTAGCACTGAACAGCAGTCAGTGTCAGGGATGGAGGGCACTAGGCTGAGTGGTTCGTTACCAGTGGAAGAAGGGTGGATTGGCCAGCAGAGGGTGAAAGTGTTACGAGACACTGGTTGTTCATGCGGTGTAGTACGAACAACGCTGGTCGAGAAAGGGGATTTGACAGGGCAAATCCAGACCTGTACTCTAATCGATGGCACTGTGAGGGAGTTTCCAGTTGCTAAGATAGAAGTACGTACCCCTACTTCTCAGGCGAGTTGTCTGCGTTGGTGATGGAGAAACCCCTTCATGATTTGATCATTGGAAAATATTCCAGGGGCAAGGGATCCAGGGGATCCTGAGTTGTTGACTGCTACAGGGGCAGCAGTTCAAACACGGAGCAAGAAGGAGGGAAAGGTTGATAAACCGTTAGTCGTTCCGGCAAGGAAGTCAGCATAGATGTGTCGCCTGATGAGTTTAGGGCAGCGCAGAACAAGACCCTTCGCTCGTGAAGTCTTGGGAGTTGGCAAGAGTGGAGAGAAACAGGAGGTTAGAGAGGGTGAGACAGAATTTCTTGTGAAAGGCGGGCTGTTTGTACCGAGTGTTCACCAAGGGGAAGACAGGTAAGGTGACCACTCAGTTAGAGGTACCAGCAGGTTATCGTGACACTGTCATGTCAGTGGGTCACGAGTCGCTCATGGCGGGTCATCTCGGCACCAGCAAAACAGCTGACCGAATCTTTGATGACTTTCATTGGCCAGGAGCAATGGCAGACATCAAGCGTTTCTGCATGTCATGTGACGTGTGTCAAAGGTCAGCCACAAGAGGGGTGAAGAGGAAGGCGCCTCTTAAACATCCCCCTTTAATTGACACACCGTTCAGGAGAGTGGCTGTGGATCTGATTGGCCCAATCTCGCCCTGTTCCAAAGGTGGCACAGGTATGAGAATGTAAGGTTGCAAGGGAAGGTTTGCAGGAGGCTAGGGTCGGTCAGAAGAAGCAATATGACAGGAAGGTAAGGAAGCAATCCCCAAGGTGGGAGATCAAGTCCTGGTACTGCTTCCCACGGGTCACAACAAGCTGCTGATGCATTGGAAAGGACCATTCACCATCACTGAAAAGGTCGGTCGGGATTACCGAATTGATGTGAATGGGAAACTAAAACTTTTCCATGCGAATGTTTCTCCGCAAATATATTCAGCGTGAGACTCAGCACATAGGCGCAGCAGCAATCATTGATGAGGTGAAAGAGACCCAGCTGAAGAAGGGAGATTTGTTGCCTGAGTTTCCAGGAGAAGAGTCATACAGGGATGTGTCACTGTATGAAGGGCTAGACAGTAGGAGTTCCTAGGTTTTGTTGTCGGAGGCGACACAAAGCAGCCAGAAAAGAGGAAAGGTGGAGAGATGATGAATTCAGAGAGACAAAGACCAAAACAGAAGTCAGGAGTCTGCTAGGTTTTATTGGGTTCTATAGGGAGTTTGTCCCAAATTTTGCTGCAATCACGAGTCCTCTCAGTGATTTGGTCAAGGCAGGGAAACCGGCAGTGGTCGAATGGTCAGACGCTGCAGAGCAAGCACTGCAGACGGTGTTGGAAAGACTAGTTCCCGCCCCATCTTGAAGCTACCAGATATGTCCAAACCATTTTTGTTGCGGACAGATGCATCAGGTGGTGGGATAGGTGCAGTATTGTTGCAGGAGCATGAAGAGTCGAGTTTCCTGTGAGATATGCTAGCAGGAAGTTGACAAAGTGTGAAGAAGGGTACGCAACTGTAGAGAAGGAGTGTTTAGCTGTCGTGTGGGCCGTGCAGAAGTTCCACAAATACTTGTATGGGAAAGAGTTCGTGATAGAGACAGATCACCAACCACTCAAATTCCTGCAGGAGCACAGCTGAAAAACAGCAGGGTTCTGCGTTGGGCAATGGCACTGCAGCCCTACAGGTATCGAGTGCAGTACATCCCAGGTCGACAGAATGTCGGAGCTGACTATTTAAGTCGTGTAGTCTAGCAAGCTGCAACTCAGAGAAAGTCAGTCATATCCGGGGTGCTTTGTTGATAATATGTGTTGATTACAGTTATGTTGATTGGATTGGGTTCATTCCCAGTTGGCTATGGTCCATATTTCTGTGTGAGACTGTTTATATTCTCTTTGTGAGATTTGTTCATGTAAATGTAGTTATGCTTGGAGCATACAGCCGCTTGTGTAGTAATGCATTAATTGCAATGAGTGAGGATGGAGATTCCTCAGTGAAGTGTCATGGATCGTGATCATACTACATTGTGCTTTTTCATAGGAATTGTGAAGAGAAGATGTGGCAAATCCGCAAGTAGGGGAATTGCATAGGTGCGCACAGAGTCGTTATAAAAATGAGTCGAAATAACGCAAGAGCGCACGTCAATGATAACTCATTGGAGTGTACCCACTGATGATATATTTTATAATTTATAAACCGTTGGTTGTAAAGTATTTTTCAAACTTTGCACGTGGGCTGTGTGTCAGCAAATTCGGTTGTGTTTTTTTGTACCGTTGTTTTGAGACAATGCGAGCATGGTCTTTTGCAAGGGGGAAATTGTCACGGTCAAAAATAACCCCAAACCAAATTCGTGGTCAATCGCCACCAGCCCAGTTGGACTTAAGCTCTAACGCAAACATTCTAGGCGTCACGTAGACCGGGCCCATGGTTCGGATCCGTCCAATTAAGCTTAGTGGAGAGGCTTCATGGAGACGGTACGATCCACCCAGACTGACTAAGCCGTTTTGACCGACGCCTCGATGTCTAGCGAGACGAGTCGTAGCGCCGGGCTCAGACTCATCTGGCCACTTTGTGGAACCAGCGTCATTGTTAATCAGACGTCGTGGCGCCCACCCAGACTCAGCTGGCCAATTTACACTGACCAGTGTCCACGACTTAAGCCACACGGCACCAGTTAAGTAGGAAAGGGGGGAAGGTAGTGTGTGGTGGGGGTGAAATCTAGCTAATCAATTAAATGACCAGTTGACCACCACAGAGAGTAAGGCGTGTCGGCGTGACTGTCATGATTTGAATATCCAATGGAATTAGAGGGAGATAACTTCGGGTGTCAGGGCGGTAAAAATACTGACCAATGGTACTCGCCCTTTTTGGACAGATCGGAACGAATAAAGAGGATGTGAGAGTGAGAGAACGGGAGAACGAGGGGGAGAACGAACAGAGAGAGAGAGAGGAGAGGTCTGAGTGTAATCTCTGGGGAGAGAAAAGTTGAGAGATTAGCATGAGATAGTCTGCAGAGGAAGGACTGAGGAGAGAAGAGAACCAAGTTGAGAGATTAGCATGAGATAGTCTGCAGAGGAAGGACTGAGGAGAGATGTGGAGAGAGAGAGAGTTGCTAATTAATGAAGAAGAAAAGAAAGAAAAGAAAAAAGAAAAGAAAAGCAACCATGTCCATTTGATAAGAGCAGACTAGAAGAGAGAGAGAGAGAGTGCAATGCGTTAATGCAGGAAGAAAGAAAGGAGAACAGATCGATGTTGATAGTCACTGTTCTATCCTCACTGGGGTTCGACCTCGTACTTGGCCAGCGCCACTTTCATCAGCAGTCCAGCCTGACCAACGCCAGCAGTCCGGCTTGACCGGTGCAAGCAGACCAACACCAGCGCCAGCAGTTGTGACGCGTTGTGAAAGTGACAGTGAAAGAAAAAAAAAGGGAAAAGAAAAAGAGACAGTGATTCGTGAATAGTTAAGATCACCTGGCCAGGTAAAGTAGAAATCTATTTATACCCGGGTTAGTTAATGATGTTTTAGATAAATGATTTTGTGAAGTTCAGGAAAGAGAGAATGTTTTATTTCATTTGATTCCATATGCATTGATGTTTCTTTCTATGATCATGTGTAGTAAAGTTATAGACTTTACTAGTGGTTTGATGTGACGAATGCATGATATATGAATGAGATTGTAAGCAAGCTGTGAGTGTGTTTGGGCTGTGCGCTAGTCCTTCCTCCATCGACATCACCCGAGGTTGACAGGCTCCAAGCGGACTCTCGAGCGAGTCAGACAGGACTTCTTTTGGCCAGGGATGAACTCGCAGGTTAGGCAGTACTGCCGCAGTTGCGATGTCTGCCAACGGACAACGCCTAAGGGTCGCTTGAAGCGTGTTCCCCTAGGGTCAGTGCCACGGGTTGGGAAGCCATTCAGCAAGGTTGGGGTTGACCTGGTGGGACCCATTAATCCTCCATCCGATCGCGGTCACCGCTACACTTCGGTAGTGGTAGAATCTGCGAGTCGATACCCAGAGGCTGTCCCGCTTAGGACTATCGATGCCCCTACTGTTGCTGAATCTCTCAGGCAGATTTGGACGCGCACTGGCGTGCCCAAGAAGAAGTACGGCCGGAAGTTTGTACTGGAGAGCGATCATCATCCTCTCCAGTGCTTGGACCGGATCCGGCCAGTCAGTCGTCGACTCATGAGTTAGGCAGTGGAACTGCAGAGTCATGCGTTCACTTTCCGTCATATCAAGGGTTCCTGTAATACGGATGCTGACTATCTTAGCCGAGCTCCGTAGTTAGCATATTGGAAAATCAGTCAGAGGGACACTTCCCCTCAACCAGGGTTATATCCCCTTTTTGGTCTCTGTATCAGGTGTAGTGACAGTTGTCACTTCAGTGAGGTTAACGGTAGTGAATCACCAATGGTTCGGATTGTTACTTTCATGGTTGGAAGGTTTGCTTAGTTGTTTGATAAATGTAGTATTATGTATTTCCCCGTGTGATTCTGTCGTGGAAGGTTTGTATTGGATTCATCGTACTCTGTTGATCACAGAGAGTTGGGTTCGGTCCCATTGTTGTGAAGTTGCACATGCGACAAGGTTCAAAGAAGCACTGTATCTCAGAGAAACAGATGCTTTTAGAAGGGGGGTTTGTCACGAGTTTGTCACGAGGCCTACGACGTTCGACCCACCTAGGGTGGCGGAATTACTTATTTGTTTATTGTCGTTACTGTTGTCGTGTAGCCGTCCCTTAGGGTGGCTTGTGGTGCAGTTGCACCTTGGTGTGGTTCAGCTCAACTTCGGTTTGCTTTCTCTCTCTCTCTCTCTAATTCCACCGCCCGTGCTATTCATCCTGCAAGTTCACGGGTGGCCGGTACCTTTCTCTCGAACTTTCTGTCTATCGGCCTCTCGCCTGTCTTTTTACCTGTCGCACGTGCTTCGTTTCTTTTAGTTTGAAGTATGCTCACTCTGTGACGCAGCATGGCATGTTGGCCGCCATTGCTGAGGGAGGTTAGCTCTTGACTCGAGCGGAAGATGTCTCTGGGGGCGCCTGCTCCAGTCCTGGTTCTTTACCTTATCGTCGAGAGTACAGTCAGTACTTTCAATTCCTGCAGTCGGCCTGTAGGAGAGGGACATCATTTCTTCTGTCTCCGCATCTTCGCCTCTGTCCTCTCGACTGGACAGAGGGTAGAGAGAGTCCTTTGACCCGCCTCTTCGGGGTCACCCACGGGTAGCTGGTAAGCATCAGTTTCGTGGTCTGTTTGTTTTGATTTGTCGTTGTTAGCCGGCTTAGTCTTCGCTTTTGCGCAATTTTCTTTTGTTTTCGAAATTGTAAGAGAAATATTGTGTGAGACCTTTTCTCTGGTTAATTCAATCTTTAACCTGGCCATTCTAAATTATTTCCAAAATTCTTTCTCCTGTTTATGTATCTGGTGATGCGGTAGTCGGTGGGGAAGGGAGAGAACCTGGTGATTCAGGGTTGGAACTTGCTTGGTCTCGCTCGTCCGCCCTGTCACATTCGCCGGACTTTTATCCTTCGGCCACCGTCTGTTTGTGTGTGCAAGGAGAACGAGTTTTATGTTCACGAGCGTGCGTACGCATGATTTGTCGTTCGGATGCGTGGTTGAAGATTTGTGTTATTTTGAAATGTGTTTATAAAATGTGACAGTTATGCCATTGAATTATTATTTGCAAATGTGGTGGCAGTTATTAAGCGATAGTCGCTGTGTTGATTTATTTCCTAAGGAAGGAAAACGTTAAGCGTGAGTGAGAGAAGGGTGAAGATAATTCATATTTGTTTTATAACCTGTTGATTTAATGCAGTCTTTTACCTGCATCGTGTGGGAAGACTTGATTCAATGGGTGTACTGTGTGCGTTTAATACACTTCCCCTCGCCCATCATGCGAGTGGCTGTTAAGACTTGACAGCAATGGTCAGACGGTACTGACGGCAGGGTTCCAGTACCCTTCTTCCTTCCTCCTTCCTTCTTCTTTTCCTCCTCTCCGACTCTCCTCCCAGCTACGTCCTCCCCCCTCCCGGGGGCTTCACCTGGAGCACGAACTGGATGGTGCCACGTGCTGGTCGAGGCCACGTTCTGGCTGAGACCACGGACGAGATGGTGCCACGCGCTGGTCGAGGCCACGCCTTGGTCGGGACCGTGGACTGCTAGGGGAGCCCGCCGTCTCGACTGGCCGGCCTGGACCCCCGTCCAGGACCTCCAGTAACAGCTACGTCCCCCCCCCCCCCCCCCGGGACACGCTCTTCACTGCCCGCTTGGGAGTCGAGGGTGTCGGCTTTGGGCGACTCCCTGCGAGAACCAACCCGGCTCGGAGCACCTAGTGCGACAGGGTGCTCCCTGCGGACTTGACAGGGGCAGGGATGTGGGCGCACTCCGTGGTGTGAGAAAGGGTCAATACTGGAAATATTTCTTTATAATTGTGTACATGTCATATGTGCTGGAATGCTGTAATTGTGATTGTGTACGTCGTATGGTGAAATATTTATTTATAATCGTGCGTGTTGTGGGTGTGGGAGTGCTTGATCGTGATTGTGCATGTTGTGTGCGTTGGAGTGTTTGATCGTGATTGTGCATGTTGTGTGCGTTGGAGTGCTTGATCGTGATTGTGCATGTTGTGTGCGTTGGAGTGCTTTATTGTGATCGTGCATGGTGCGTGTGTTGGAATGTTTATTTTTGCTGGTGTGAATAAATGGGGTGTTGTATCGTAATCTTTATTGTGTGGTCTCTTGCGGAGCGTGTGAGGTCAGTCACTCCCTTCACTCCCACCTAGACCGATCCTGTCAGGGCAGACCTCCAGGGGTCGGTCGTGACAACCGGAAATACGTTTTCAGGAGGATGGTACTTGTCGCCAATGGTTGGACACTGAGGTTTTCTATAGGGAATCGCTATTCTAACAAACAGAATCCCTAGCAGACTTCTGTTTGCGCTAAATCAAAATCGACCACTCCCTGGCCGCACGGAAAACTAGGTTTTCCTTTAAAACCCACAAGGTTGAAAAGAAACTACCGACTTGCCCCAAGCCAAGCGCCTTTTCCTCTTGTATTGCAACTCCTGGTCTCCTGTACATATTGGGAACACACCCGTCCTACAAAACAGTGAGCTTTTGCTCACTTATCACGTGCACCAGCGTTCAATCGTCGACAAGAAGATGTTTGGGATTCAAACACTGTTAACATATGGTGTTCTCTTCGCGTCAAAAGTCCAAAACATCAACCACGCCTATTCACTGTTATGAGACAGAGGAGAGAGAGAGAACTCTCAAACTCAAAACAGTTTTATTGCAAAGGCCACCGACCTATCTGCAATGAGGTAAAAAGAAAAAAAAAAGTAGAACACACCCGCGCTCGGCGCATGTACTGAAAATTATGAAAGAAAATTATTGCATAATAAAAATTTATGTTCTTCCTGAAATTACTCTGGCATTTGTGTGTTAACTGATAGCAGTTCTTCTCTTCGTTTCTGTGCTTTGAAAATGAACATAGCTACAGACCGAGTTACAATTCTCTTTTCATTTTGCGGTAAAAGAAGCAGTGATACTTGATGAACATTTCTAGTATGAGGCAAAATGTGTTTATCTGTTAAATATTTATAGTATGGACAAACAATCAAAAAAGGTATTTCGTCCTCGATTTGGTGACAGAATGGACAGTATTTGGATTTTAATGTATATCTTTGATGGACATTCAAATCACTAATACCAAGTAGAAATCTCACGAACACTTTGCGATATCTAGAAATTGTAATATCAGTTAAATGTTTCTCAGGTTGCCATAAGGAAATGAAGGAGCAATACGTTGAGCATCTGTCACTTTCAAGTGTTTTACTATCCCAATTTTGTCTATAACAGTCAATCATGCGAGTTCACGTTAAAAGTTTCTCGTAATTCACTCCACTGTTTAACCAAACAAAACGAAAGCCATAAGTATCCAAACAATGTTTTATCGAAGATACCCAAGTTGTTTGTACACTCCGATTTCTTGTACAATGAACTAATTTTAATTTTTCCATTTCATATGCTTGTTTGGGTTTGGCCGGAATAGCTCAGTTGGTAGAGCACCTGACTCGTAATCTTGGTGATCCTGGGGTTGCGGGTTCGAACCTCCGCCGGGGCGTTTCGGTACAGGGGGATTTTTCCCTCGGAGTTAACATTGGTTCTGACTCCATTCCCCATACAGTCCTTCGAATGAGACTATAAACCGAGGTTCCGTGTGTGATCGCATGCATAACATCTTGCATACACGTAAAATCCCATCACCAACTTTCGGAAGAGTAGGCCAGTTTGGCCGTTGGTATGGATGACACGTTACACATAGCATGCACCCTGCGTGAGAAATGGAAAGAATGAAGGAAGTAAGGAAAATGAGTGATCGATATTGAACGATACTGAATGGATGACACGGGAAACGACTGAATGAAGCGCCAGCTGGCAGCTCTTCAGTCGGCACTACCCAGGTAGGCAGCCCGTTGTGTAAACGAGTGTTGATTGTAAAGCGCTTAGAGCTTGGCCTCTAGCCGAGAATAGGCGCTATATAAGTATTCATTATTATTATTATTATTATTATTATTATTATTATTATTATTATTATTAGTCCAGCGAGTGACAGCTTTTGCAATTTGAAGCAGTAGTGCATTGATTTTATTGCACTATCTACATACAACGGATACCTTCCTGGCTCATCGTATACCATTGTATTTGGGGTACTTGGGCGTACGTTTAAAAAGCGTTTGCATGCAAACAAGTGAGGTAATTCAATTATATGTAGATGAGACTGTCTCCAGACTTCTGCTGCATATAAAAGAATAGGTTTCACTCGCGCATCAAAAAGTTTGAAAAATAGACTTCTACCCATTGTTCCCAAACTCCACAAAGTTTTCATAATTTCTACAATTTTGGCTTTAGCCCTGCCTACGTATTCTTCGAGTGTAATGTCGTATGATAGCTTTGTGGTTAAAGTAAATCCCAAATACTTATAACTGTTAACAACTTCAATCGAGAGAAAGAGAGAGAGAGAGAGAGAGAGAGAGAGAGAGAGAGAGAGAGAGAGAGAGAGAGGGAGGGAGGAAGGGAGGGAGGGAGAGAGAGAGAGAGAGAGAGAGAGAGAGAGAGAGAGAGAGAGAGAGAGAGAGAGAGAGAGAGAGAGAGAGAGAGCAAAGGATCCTTCAAGCATAAGATACTCCGTCCCATTTCATGAATATGTTTACTTCGAATGATCATTGACTTCAGCAGAAAGCAGACCCCCTTTTTGCAACAATTGTTTTACGCAAGTCAAGTCTTGTTTAGTCGGTAGGTTGGCTGTGAAAAATATAGCCTAAAACATTATCAGCAAATCAAATTTAAATAAAACTCAAGTTTAGTTTCTACGACTACAGGATGTATCTGTCAAAGCTGACTTCATTCAACCCAAGATATACTTACTAATCCAGGTTCCGTTTGATGGATGCGTACTCTGTTGGCCCCTCTTTCACCCTCGCCAAATCACCCCATACTCTCTGTCCACCTGACCCACCCATCCCCTCTACCCTCTCTCTCTCACCATACATGGCACGTTAGGCTATATACATACATTACTGGTTCTGCATATAAATCCTGGCTTCACTTTTACAGTTTTCTTGTTTTATTTTCTGACGCCAGAGTGCTGGATGTAGAATTTAAATCATTCGTCCTTATTTCACTACACTAGTGGAATCTCTCTCTCTCTCTCTCTCTCTCTCTCTCTCTCTCTCTCTCTCTCTCTCTCCTAACAGGATTAGCAATGCTTTGTCAGATTTTGTAGGAAAGCAAAGAAAGAAGCTATGGAAATAATGAAATCATTATAAAGAAATCAAGCACAGTAACTGTATAGATTTGTCTTTGAAACTATTTAACAGACAGCTTGAAGCCATTCTGATATGCAGAGCCGCACATAGACCAAAAACATGGCTAGAGTCAGATTGAAAATGTACATTCAATTACCGCAAGGAGATTTCCAAATGTTCCCCTGCATACACCGAAGAAAGTGAAGAAACCGCGAGACTTCCTTGCCCTTTACAACAACTTCTAAACTGCATTAAATGTTGGTTAAAATATATCAGATTCTCCGTGTTGAAAATTCGCGGTCAAGCTCGTGAAATACGCTGGTCACAGCACGAACAGGCTCACTGAAACTGGATGTCAAGTGCACAGAAGACTCGGACTGAAAATGTTTTAGTATCGTTTGGCCCGGCAAGGGAGCTGGTTATGAATATGGCTGTACAGCCTACCACAGAGTGAGGCAAGCCATTGGACCATACGAAGACCTGTTGTCCACAGAGAAAGAAGGGAAACGAGATGGTAAGGTCATGTATCAAGATCAACAGGACTTGCAAAACCCATTCTACAATGAACAGTGCGAGGAATCAGAAGGAGAGGAAGACAGAGAGATGGGAGGACATCAGTAAATGGACTGGCCTCACACTCAGCAACTGCCTGAGAGCGTCTGAGAACCGGGAGGAGTCTAGGAAGCTGGTTGCCAAGTCTTCTGTGGCACCCCAACGGTTTTCAAGACTCCGTGATAGGTAATAGGTGAAATGTGATAGGTGATAAGTGAAAGGTGATAGGTGATCTTTCACAGAAGATGCCCTGAACGCCATAGAGCGCCTACCAGAACTAAAAGAGTTGACAGAGAACCAACCATAGACGAACTCAACGAAGCCCTGGACGCTCTTGCTCTGGCAAGGCACCAGGGAAAGGCGGTATTCCCGCCGAAGTACTGAAGTGCTGTAAAGAGACACTTATCACCGAGTTGTATGAAATCCTCTGCCTCTGTTGGAGTGAAGGCGAAGTACCACAAGACATGAGGGATGCTAACATCGTCACACTGTACAAAAACAAAGGTGACAGAAGCGATTGCAATAATTATCGTGGTATATCCCTCCTTAGTATCGTTGGGAAAGTCTTTGCACGAGTAGTACTGAAGAGGCTCCAAGTACTTGCAGAGCAAGTTTATCCTGAATCGCAGTGCGGTTTCCGTGCCAACAGATCCACTATAGATATGATCTTCTCCCTTAAACAACTTCAGGAGAAGTGTAGGGAGCAAAGGAAGCCACTCTTCATTGCCTTCATAGATCTCACAAAGGCTTTCGATCTGGTCAGCAGGGATGGCCTCTTCAAGATCCTCCCCAAGATTGGATGTCCACCCAAACTTCTCAGCATCATCAGATCCTTCCACGAAGACATGAAAGGCACTGTCGTCTTTGACGGCTCAACATCAGCTGCCTTCAACATACGGAGCGGAGTGAAACAGGGTTGTGCCCTGGCTCCCACCCTGTTTGGAATCTTCTTTGCTGTGATGCTGAAACACGCATTTGGTCCTGCAGCTGAAGGTATCTACCTCCGAACCAGGACAGACGGAAAGCTCTTCAACCTCTCCAGACTAAGAGCCAAGACTAAAGTCAAGCTGAGGTGCCTGCGTGACTTCCTTTAGCAGACGACGCAGCAGTAACCGCCCACTCAGCCGATGACCTACAGCAGCTCATGACTTGCTTCACCGATGCCTGCCAAGACTTCGGGCTTACCATTAGCTTGAAGAAAACACAGGTCATGGGACAGGATGTTGACTCTCCCCCAGTCATCAGCATCAATGACCATGAACTGGATGTCGTCCATGACTTTGTTTATCTGGGCTCAACTATCTCAGACACCCTCTCACTTGACGCAGAGCTCAACAGGCGCATCGGCAAGGCAGCTACCACCATGACCAGACTGACAAAGAAAGCATGGAACAACAGCAAGCTGACTGAGCACACAAAGATCCAGATCTACAGAGCCTGCGTCGTGAGCACCCTCCTGTATGGCAGCGAGTCTTGGACTTTGCGTGCCCGACAAGAGCGAAAGCTCAATGCTTTTCATATGCGTAGCCTCCGACGCATTCTGAACATCACCTGGCAGGACAAGGTCCCAAAAACGCTGTCCTGGAAAGAGCCGGATGCACCAGCATGTACACGCTGCTGAAACAGAGACGTATGCGCTGGCTCGGCCATGTTGTGCGCATGGATGATGGACGGATCCCTAAAGACCTCCTCTATGGAGAACTTGTGCAGGGAAAACGTCCACAGGCAGACCACAGCTGCGATTCAAAGACGTGTGCAAGAGGGACCTAAAAGCATTGAACATCGACCGGAACAACTGGGAAGCAACAGCCCTCGAACGGTCAGCCTGGAGACAGACTGTGCAGAAAAGTCTCTCCAAGTTCGAAGAGACACTCGCTCAGCAGCACGGGAAAAGAGAATGAGAAGAAAGGCTGCAGCCCAGGCAGACAGACCAGCGTCAGGCTTCATCTGTGCCCTCTGCCACAGGGACTGTCATTCCCGCGTCGGACTGGCCAGCCACACCCGTCGCTGTACCAGAATAGACACCTAGAGCGCAACTCCATAGTCTTCCGAGACTGAAGGATGCCTACTACAGAAAGGTGATGGCTGTACAGCGCAGTTACAAGAGGAACGCGTTTTCCTGAACCCTGGCGTCAACGAATGGATGTTAACGATATGTTCCCTCAAAGGTATTTCCAGACTGAAATGCACCTAAAATCAGTTACGAATAAATGACACAGATAGTCTGACCAGATTCAAGTTGAAAGCTAGTGACGTCAATAAAAATGAAGAAATAAGTTTTAGATATTACTTTTCAAATCACTTCATCTGCCCGTCTTGGAGACGAGGGTGTTCAAACGCACTTTTTTGTTTCATTGCACTGTTTATGCTGACATTACGCAACCTGCTCATACCATTCACACAGCTCAAGTACCGCTATGCTGTTATCTGATCAAAAGGAACGAGTTCCACACGAACTAGCCAAATGCGTAGATGTGTACGAGACAAAAAAGGTGATGCAATTTTTTGGATTGATTTAATTTTTGAGTCTATTCACAACGATGGTGATATTAGACTAAAGGTAATGCAACAAAAGAATCTCTCTCTCTCTCTCTCTCTCTCTCTCTCTCTCTCTCTCTCTCTCTCTCTCTCTCTCTTAACCCCCACCGTCCTCCATTCCCTCTCTCTCCCTCCATCCTCCTCCTTCTTCTCCCCCTCTCTCTCTCTCTCTCTCTATCTGCCTCTCTCTCTCTCTCTCTCTCTCTCTCTCTCTCTCTCTCTCTCTCTCTCTCTCTCTCTCTCTCTCTCTCCTCCCCATGTGAGAACACATGGCATGATCAGGCCTGTGTGCAACAATACATTTTGGTTTTTCTTGTTCTTGCAGACGAACCATCAAGATAAGGCCTGTATACCACTAGAACCACTGTGATGAAACAGACGCGCCACATGCCGGCAGATGATTTTCATGTGTCTCTGCTCTCCTTTGATGTAGACCTTTGTGTACAGTTACACAATAAAACAGCGCAGAACACACTTCACGGCTCTGTTTTGATTCTGACAAATGTTTGCTTCTACTGCAAAGCTTCCTTAGGTTGACCAGAGAGAGAGAGAGAGAGAGAGAGAGAGAGAGAGAGAGAGAGAGAGAGAGAGAGACAGAGACAGAGACAGAGACAGAGTCACACACACACACACACACACACACACACACACACACACACACACACACACACACAGGGAGGTGGCGGTCCGTAGGATCCTTTGGCTGAGTTATATGACGTCTTGCTAAAAAATGCGAAGTCAATCACTAACAGACACTATGTAATACAAACTAGGCACAGATGCGTCAGGATTAACCTGTTCCCAGTTCCTCTGCCATTCAAAGACCGAAGTGCTGAATTGGGTAAATGTTAAAAAAAATTGTATCAGTACAATGGTTAAAAAAGAATGCATCTGCCCAGCGACTGCTGCATGGCAATTTGTGTTTGAATGGGGAAGTGTTTCATGTTGGCTTGATCACGGAATCTGAAGGTGTCAGATATTCTGTGCGTGACTATAACATGACAGTCTGGTTCTGAATTATGCCGCGTCCTGCTGAATCTCCTGTGTTTGTGAACACAGTGTGTCTCTGACCGTTCTGGCGAGTCAAGGATGCGCATGATGTGTGTGCAGTAACAGGAGCCCTGATATGCAGATAGATGAACAGGAAAGAAAAAGATATACCTGGAGGTGCAACTGGGACCCAGAGAAGGATTGGTCTCAATCTCCGAACAAAGCAGCCTGGAGGTGCAACTGGGACCCAGAGAAGGATTGGTCTCAATCTCCGAACAAAGCAGCCTGGAGGTGCAAGTGGGACCCAGAGAAGGAATGGTCTCAATCTCCGAACAAAGCAGCCTGGAGGTGCAACTGGGACCCAGAGAAGGATTGGTCTCAATCTCCGAACAAAGCAGCCGAGAGCAATCCTGCATCACTCTCTGCACTTTGTTGACGTAGGGTTCAGACATGCACGGGACATGAGTTAGGTAGACAGACAGACAGACAGACAGACAGACAGGCAGATAGACTGATAGATAGATAGATAGATAGATAGATAGATAGATAGATAGATAGATAGATAGATAGATGGACGGATAGATAGATGGAGTGATAGATGAATAGATAGATAGATAGATGGATAGATAGATCGACAGATAGATGGATGGATGGATAGATAGATTGATAGATAAATAGATAGATCGATAGATAGATGGACGGGTAGATGGATAGATATATCGATGGACAGATCAATAGATAGATAGATGGACGGATAGATGGATAGATAGATTGACAGATTAATAGATGGATGGATGGTTGGCCAGCTAGCTAGCCAGATGGATGGATAGATGAATAGATGAATGATGGATAGATACATAGATAGATAGATATAGATAGATAGATGAACAGAGAGACAGACAGATAAATAGATAGATAGATGGGAAGACAGAGAAAGAGAGAGACAGATAGACAGATAGATAAACAGACAGATAGAGGGAGAGATAGATAGATAGATAAGTAGGTAGATAGAGGGATACACAGACTGACAGGTAGGTGGATAAATAGAGATAGAAAGATGGACAGATAGACAAATAGACAGACATATAGAAAGATACATAGACAGTTAGACATCAGAGCGAAGGACACAACAAAGACAACAGTTCTCCCCTAATCTCTGTTAGATGCAGTTAATAACGATTCAAGACGGTACAGTACAGCACAAGACAATGCACTACAACACAATGCAAAGCAGAAGTGGAGGTCCCAGTCTACTCTACGGAATTCATAACTTTCCAAAGAGAATCATGTACCACTCCGTACCCTTTCCCCACCTGCAGGATCTCAGGGGACGTCCTGTGACGTTGCTATCGTGCAGAAATCTGAATACCTCCATGGTGAAAAATGAAAATTCTGAACAGAAAGATAGCTAGATGAATTAGAAGGGGTTTCAGTTTCATCAAGGAGGCGTCACTGTGTGCGGACTACTCCATATACGCTGCACCACATCCACTAAGTTTTGAGACCACATTATGCATGATTTGAAGCTGATGGATAAATGAATTAACAACTAAGATGAGAGAAGTGAAGAAGAGGGTCCCGTGGCTACGACTCAGTGGATGGCTGACCTACGTATTAAGCCCAACGCGCTGGTCAGACCTTGAGAAGGGAACAACTCATAATAGACTAACTCGGTAACGAACAAAAGGTATTTGATGCCGAGGATGACTTGTGGCACCGTTGGACACACGTCTTGTTATAAACTTCGGACTGACCGCGAAAGCAAATCCGAATGCATGCATGCATGTGAATGTGCCTGCATTGGTGTGCACGGATGTGTGTGTGTGTGTGTGTGTGTGTGTGTGTGTGTGTGTGTGTGTGTGTGTGTGTGTGTGTGTGTATGAGTGCGCATCCCTGCGCTGTGTGTATGTGTGTGCATGTGTGAGTACGCAAAAGTGCATGTATGTGTACATGTGTGTGTGTGTGTGTGTGTGTGTGTGTGTGTGTGTGTGTGTGTGTGTGTGTGCGTGCGTGCGTGTGTGTGTGTGTGTAAATGCTAATTCAAGCTCCAAAATTAACACAATAGAGCTGACATTTCATTTTACCTTTCAAGAAGTGGCGGGGTACACTGAGGGGGGAGGGGGGAGGGCGGAGGAGGAGGGCGGGTGGGAAGGTGGGTGACTGGTTACAATTATCTGCATCAATAATTTGCGCACTTCACGACCTACCAGCGTGTCACAGAGGTGGGAACAGACCGTCCTTCCCGAGCGTCTCGGGTCAGAAAGAAATCGCATTGATGCTCCGTGTTCTGGGCACCTTAAGGTCCTTGTGCAACTCATCAGCATGCGACGCAGCACTGCTGTCAAGCGTGTAATATTCGGCAAAGATGCCGCAGACCAGCCAGGTGAGCTGTGATCACACCGCCGCCTCAGGCTCTGGCGAGAACGGTCGGCAGCAAGAATGCTCCGCTGTTGATTTTTGCCTTTGAGATTACCCGTCATGCGTCACTGAACATTTATTAAAACAGGTGCGTCGGGTGCGCTGCTTTCGTGTATGGTTTTAATCCGGTCTTCTAAACGCTTGGCAAAAACAGCCATTCGAGATGCCACCTCAAAAAACTCAATCTAATCAAATGCTAGACAAATATGTAGTCGGGGGGAAAGTAAGTGCAGGCAAACAATCCTTCCACGTGAAAATGATTCAGAAAAAAAGATTAACACACAATAGAGAAAGGAAGAGGATGGTGGAGTAGGGGGGATGAAGAAGTGGGCGTAAACGTGTTAAAATTAAACCTGTCACTTGCACTGGCATCATCGGACTCTCATCTAATGAACAGAGGCCTTTTTTTCGCCTGTCCGGAGACGGCTTTCATCTACTGTGGAAGATTGGTCTGTAGAATGGGTACAGCTGTATCAGTCTGTCCATAGTATCTGACTTCCAGGCTGTGGTCTTCTCACCACCGAATGGGAATGGAAAGCTGAAGAGAAAGGCCTCGCAGGGTAGCCAGGGAGGGACAGAACAGGGAAATGCAAAGAAAGTGCCGTAATGTGTGAAGAAAGTGCCGTAATGTGGGAAGAAAGTGCCGTTAAGTGTGAAGAAAGTGCCGTAATGTGGGAAGAAAGTGCCGTTAAGTGTGAAGAAAGTGCCGTAATGTGGGAAGAAAGTGCCGTTAAGTGTGAAGAAAGTCCCGTTGAGTATGAAGAGGATGCCGTTAAGTGTGAAGAAAGTGCCGTTAAGTGTGAAGAGAATGCCATAATGTGGGAAGAAAGTGCCGTAATGTGGGAAGAAAGTGCCGTAATGTGAGAAGAAAGTGTCGTAATGTGGAAAGAAAGTGTAATGTGGAAAGAAAGTGTAATGTGGGAAGAAAGTGTCGTAATGTGGAAGAAAGTGTAATGTGGGAAGAAAGTGTCGTAATGTGGAAAGAAAGTGTAATGTGGGAAGAAAGTGTCGTAATGTGGGAAGAAAGTGTCGTAATGTGGGAAGAAAGTGCAGTAATGTGGTATGAAAGGGTCACAAGGGGGGGGGGCCGTAATGTGGTATGTAAGGGTCACAATGTGGGGGGAAAGTGCAGTAATGTGGTATAAAAGGGTCACAAGGGGGGGACTGTAATGTCGTATGTAAGGGTCACAATGTGGGGGGGGGGGGGAGTGCAGTAATGTGGTATGAAAGGGTCACAAGGGGGGGGGGGGGCGTAATGTGGTATGTAAGGGTTATAATGTGGGGGGGGGGAGTGCAGTAATGTGGTATGAAAGGGTCACAATGGGGGGGGGGGCGCAATGTGGTATGTAAGGGTCACAATGGGGGGGGGGGGAGAATTGCAGTAATGTGGTATGAAAGGGTCACAATGGGGGGGGGGGGGGGGGCGTAATATGGTATGTAAGGGTCACAATGTGGGGGGAAAAGTGCAGTATGTGGTATGAAAGGGTCACATGGGGGGAGTGCCGTAATGTGGTAAGGGTCACAATGTGGGGGGGAAGTGCAGTAATGTGGTATGTAAGGGTCACAAGGGGGGCGCAATGTGGTATGTAAGGGTCACAATGTGGGGGGAGTGCAGTAATGTGGTATGAAAGGGTCCAATGGGGGGGCCGTAATGTGGTATGTAAGGGTCACAATGTGGGGGGAAAGTGCAGTAATGTGGTATGAAAGGGTCACAATGGGGGGGGGGGGCGTAATATGGTATGTAAGAGTCACAATGTGGGGGGGGGGAGATGCAGTAATGTGGTATGAAAGGGTCACAAGGGGGGGGAGTGCCGTAATGTGGTATGTAAGGGTCACAATGTGGGGGGGGGGGGGGGGGAAGTGCAGTATTGTGGTATGAAAGGGTCACAAGGGGGGGGGGTGCCGTAATGTGGTATGTAAGGGTCACAATGTGGGGTGGGGGGGGGGGAGTGCAGTATTGTGGTATGAAAGGGTCACAAGGGGGGGAGTGCCGTAATGTGGTATGAAAGGGTCACAATGTGGGGGGGGGTGCAGTAATGTGGTATGAAAGGGTCACAATGGGGGGGGAGTGCCGTAATGTGGTATGAAAGGGTGATAATGTGGGGGGAAAGTGCCGTAATGTGGTATGTAAAGGTATGAAAGGGTGATCATGTGGGGGGGGGGGGGGGGAGGAAGTGCCGTATTGTGGTATTTAAGGGTCATAATTAAAGTGCAGTACTGTGGTATGAAAGGGTCATAATGTGGGGGGGGGGGGGGCGTAATGTGGTATGTAAGGGTCACAATGTGGGGGTGAAGTGCAGTAATGTGGTATGAAAGGGTCACAATGTGGGGGGGGGCGTAATGTGGTATGTAAGGGTCACAATGTGGGGGTGAAGTGCAGTAATGTGGTATGAAAGGGTCACAATGTGGGGGGGGGGAAGTGCCGTAATGTGGTATGTAAGGGTCATAATTAAGTGCAGTTACTGTGGTATGAAAGGGTCATAATGTGGGGGGAAAAGTGCCGTAATGTGGTATGTAAGGGTCATAATTAAAGTGCCGTAATGTGGTATGTAAGGGTGATAATGTGGGGGGAAAAGTGCCGGTAATGTGGTATGTAAGGGTCATAATTAAAGTGCAGTAATGTGGTATGTAAGGGTCATAATGTGGGGGGGGAAGTGCCGTAATGTGGTAAGGGTCATAATATGTGGGGGAAGTACCGTAATGTGGTATGAAAGGTCATAATGTGGGGGAAAGTGCCGTAATGGGGTATGTAAGGGTCATAATTAAAGTGCAGTAATGTGGTATGTAAGGGTCATAATGTGGGGGGAAAGTGCCGTATGTGGTATGTAAGGGTCATGATTAAAGTGCAGTAATGTGGTATGTAAGGGTGATAATGTGGGGGGAAAAGTGCCGTAATGTGGTATGTAAGGGTCATAATTAAAGTGCCGTAATGTGGTATGTAAGGGTGATAATGTGGGGGGAAAAGTGCCGTAATGTGGTATGTAAGGGTCATAATTAAAGTGCAGTAATGTGGTATGTAAGGGTCATAATGTGGGGGGGGGGGATGTGCCGTAATGTGGTAAGGGTCATAATGTGGGGGGAAGTGCCGTAATGTGGTATGAAAGGGTCATAATGTGGGGGGAAAGTGCCGTAATGTGGTATGTAAGGGTCATAATTAAAGTGCAGTAATGTGGTATGTAAGGGTCATAATGTGGGGGGAGGGAAGTGCCGTAATGTGGTAAGGGTGATAATGTGGATGGAAAGTGCCGTAATGTGGTATGTAAGGGTCATAATGTGGGGAAAAAGTGCCGTAATGTGGTATGTAAGGGTCATAATTAAAGTGCAGTAATGTGGTATGAAAGGGTCATAATGTGTGAGTGGGGGTGGGGTGGGGGTGGGGGGAGGGGCTGCCGCAATGTGGGATGAAAGGGTCATGAAAGGGTCATTATCAAAGTGCAGTACTGTGGCATGAAAGGGTCATAATTGTGGGGAGAAAGTGACATAATGTGGTATGAAAATGCCATAATGTGGAGGAAAGTGCCATGATGTGGTATGAAAATGCCATAATGTGGGAGGAAAATGCCATAATGTGGTATGAAAATGAAAATGCCATAATGTGGTATGAAAATGCCATAATGTGGTATGAAAATGCCATGAAAATGCCATAATGTGGTATGAAAATGCCATAATGTGGTATGAAAATGCCATAATGTGGTATGAAAATGCCATAATGTGGTATGAAAATGCCATAATGTGGGAGGAAAGTGCCATGATGTGGTATGAAAATGCCTTAAAGTGGGGAGAATGTGCCGTAGAGTGGGAAGAAACTGCCATATGTGGAATGAAAGTGCCGCACAATACGATGAAGGTGCCATAATGTGGGAGAAAGTGCCATAATGTGGGGAGAAAGTGCCATAATGTGGGAAGAAAGTGCCGTGAAGTGGAAAGAAAGTGCCAAAATGTGGGAGGAAAGCGCCGTACAATAGGATGAAAGTGCTGCAACGTGGGAAGAAAGTGCCATAATGTGGGAGGAAAACGTCATAATGAAAGTGGCATAATGTGGGATGAAAGTGCCTTAATATGGGAAGAAAGTGCCATAAAGTGTAGGATGAAAGTGCCACAGAGTTAGAAGAAGGTGCCATAAATGAGACGCAAATAATAAGTAATGAGTAAATGAAATTATACAAAAGACAATCTTTAAAGCTGTGCTTGAGGATCCAGGAACGATGCAAGGACCGTCAGGTCAGAACGTATCAGCAGTCTGATTGGTCAGCTTTATTGTTTGCAGTCTGATTGGTCAGCTTTATTGTTTGTCAAGCCGATTGGCAGCTACAGCGGCTCCCACCACATCTCAGCGTAAAACAGCCTCTACTTGAATCTCCTGAAAATAGCAATGTCTCACTGGATTTGAAATACTAATGCGGTCAGAGAGGTCTTAATAAAAGAAAAAATGTGATAGCATCCAGTCTGTATCTTTAAATGAAACCGTGAATTCTTTTGGAAACGATGTTGACTTAAAACCTGATGAAATTGTGGACTTATTTTATTGCTCGCAAAACTCTACGTATATGAATTGTAAAATGAACGGAGAAATCTCTTATCATCAGTGCTTTTAAGAAATAATTTCGGGTAACGTATCAAATAGAAAAAAAAAAAGCTTTTGTGAACTAATTTCAGTTTAAATTTCATGCAATGATGTATTATTATGAACATAGAATCAACTGTGAGGAAGAGTGGGAAACGTTCTTTTATGCTGATCGATGAGAATGAGGATGATTAAGATGATGCTACGGATTTCCATTCCGGTCTGAGACTACATGACAGGGCTGTACTCTACGCTTCCTTTCATGATATATCCCGGCATCAACCAGGCCCAAGAGATACAGATACTTGCAGTGTTGGTCAGGAATTTGAGCAACACTCTCAGAGACACATCCATTAAGTGGATACAAAACTCGACTGTGTGGTCCCAGTCTTCCCAACTGAGCCCGTAGCACCTCAAACTGGGTAGGAGCCGGTTGGAGCAGAAAAATCCCACATGACTATGATGGAAATCGAACCCACGACCTCCCAGCCGGGAGCCCGTGAAGCTAACCACTTCGCCACGGCGGCTGCTTATCGTCTTGTTTAATAAGCTGTTTAACATTGGAATCTTTTCAAGAGAATGGTGTAAATCCATCATCATACCCGTTCACAAGAAAGAAAATGTGAACAAGCCTGATAGTTACCGGGGTATAGTAGTGACTGCTATTGTTAGTAAAGTATACACATTGGTTTTGAACAAAAGATCCACTAAATTTACAGAATGGGAACAGACAATTGCAGCAGAGCAAGCAGGTTTTAGAGCTGGCTATAGTACAATTGATCATGATTACTTTTACTTAAGTATACCAAATCGTATGTTGCCCTTAATGGTTTAAGAAAAGCCTTTGATTTGGTTAATAGAATCGCACTATGGACAGTCCTGAGGAAAAGGGTTATAAATGTGAAATCGGATCGTGCTTTCAGAGATGTTAATGACTCTGTGTTGACCTGTGTGCATGATAAATGCTGTTATTCAAATTATTTTGAATGTCCTAGAGGTATGAAACAAGGTTGCCTGTTGAGCCCGTTAATTTCCTCACTTTTGATAAATGAGCTGGTTTCGTTTTGTCAAGAAGAGGAAAGCATGCTATTCTGTTTAATCCAGGCGCTATAGAAATTATCTTATTACTGTTTGCTGATGATACTTTGTATTGTCTGATTCAGTCATTGGTCTTTAGAATCAAGCCAAGCCCTTAAAAATTGAAGCAGACCGTTTATGCTTGACAATCAATCTTGAAAAAAAAAGCAGCCACGTGGTATTAAGAAAGGAAGGGCATTTATCTGTTCGAGAAAGATGGTAAATGCAAATGAACTTAAATCAACAAATTCATGTATCAACAGCTTGGAATGTATTTTACATCGAAATTAAGTATAACTACTGCTTTGTCAGAGACTTGCAGGAAAGGAAAAAAAAAAACAACAGGTGTGTGTGTGTATGTGTGTGTGTGTGTGTGTGTGTGTGTGTGTGTGTGTGTGTGTGTGTGTGTGTGTGGATGGGGGGAGGGGGGTCGCTGAGACATTAAAGTCACTAGAAAGGTTAAATACAGCCGATGTACAGTCACTTCTGAAACTATTTAATACACATATTGAACCATTTCTGACTTACGCGTCCGAAGTTTGGGGTCTGAGAAAGAAAGTGATTTCATAGAAACTGTTCACACGGTTGGCTTAAAAGATTCCTGAATATTCCCCTGCACTCCTCAAAATATCTGGTTTATGGAGAAACCGGCTGATATTCTTTATAAAAAATCAGCTCTGAAATGTATTGGATACTGGCAAAAGCTCCTTAAATCAATCATGTCACGACTGTGCAGACAGGCATATGATTTGCTTCTTGTTCAGCATGAATGTGGGCATAACAACTGGGTATGCAATGTGCAGAACGTTTTATGTGAAAATGGATTTGGCATAGCGTGGATGTTTAAAGGAGTTAGAAGGGAATAGAGTTTTCTTGCTGAATTTAAAGACAGACGTATTTCGTGTAACATGCAAAACTGGCATTCAGCATTAGAAAACAAGACAGATGTAAACAGTAGCTTATTCTTCTTTTAAGATCATTTTCCAGCCAGAGAGATACTTGTCTCTAATTACATATTAATGGCACAAAGATAACTCGGTAAGATTTGCAAAACTCGGTAAGATTTCGACTACGGGTTAGTAGGCTAACTAACTGCAAGAGATGGTTTCTTAATGAGAAACAGGCTGATGGTAATCGTCCATCATGTGAAAAAGAAACAAATAATGGAGTTCATTTCTTATTCTACAGCACAGACCACAAACGTGTCTGAGAGCGATGTGCTGTACTTGACTCAGCTTCTTATATTACTTACCAGAATCGTGTTGCAAATGTTTTGTCGAGTAACAATGAAAACATGATACAGACCTAGCAAAATTCATGTCACAAGCTATGAACAGTAGAAAAAAGACAATTGAAAGAAACAACCAGTGATATATTTAATCATCCAAATATTTGTCAAAATGATCCGCTGTCTTGTGCCTGTATGTGCATAAGTGTGTGTATAAGGCAGGGGTCGGGGATCAGAGGTAGGGTTGGGGGGGGGGGGCGAATGAGGGAGAATGCTGTCGGAATTAGTTGTGGGCGAGGGGTGGAGAAAGGAGGGGAGAGGTGAGTGATTGATTTTATTGAGTTATGTTCAAACATGCCCCCTTCTCTAAAGGGCTTAATTGCTGAATGGACAATAAATAATTGTCATTGTCATGTCATTTGTCATTGTCACTGACATATGGAGACAATTAAAACACAAACCATTAATTTCGCTAGCCTTTAGTCACCCTGTCTAGACCCGTCTTTCGTTTTCTTGGTGAAACTGATCAGTGAACTTAGGGTAGATATAATTATCAGCTTATCCATCGTATTAAATGATATGTATACCGTCTAAAGTCTGTCTTTTTCTTATCATATCGAGGAGAAAAACAAAATCCAACAGCCTCTCAAGACATCCAGAGACAGGCAAAAGACCAAACCGAGAAAAAATCATAACAATAATGAGAAGAAGAAGAAGAAGAAGAAGAAGAAGAAGAAGAGTGTTAATAATGATGATGATGATGATGATGATGATGATGATGATGGTGATGATGATGATGATGGTGGTGGTGGTGGTGGTGATGATGACGATGATGATGTTGATGATAAGATACGTAAATAAATAAATGAATGAATGAATAAACCAACAAAAAAGAGTAATCATTGTGAAAGGACATCTTTGAACTTATACCTGATATCACCATGAAAGTTTGCCAATAGGCCATGTGGTCAACTTTATTGTTTAATTCTCTGTCTGTCTGTCTGTCTGTCTGTCTGTCTGTCCGTCTCTCTCTCTCTCTCTGTCGTTTTTTTTTTTTAAATACGTGCTATCCACTTTGGTTGAACAACCATGATTGCTCTCTCTCTCTCTCTCTCTCTCTCTCTCTCTCTCTCGGTCTGGCTGTCTCTGTCTCCCTCTCTCTCTCTGTCTTTGTGTGTCTCTCTCACTTTGTCATCCTATGTTGATCTCCTTCTTCCTTCTCTTGTCGTTCTTGAAGTGGGAGGGGGGGGGGTGTGTGACTTGTATGGAATTGTTGTTTGCTGCTGAGTTGGGCATGTCTGGTGTCTTTCATCTCTTTTTTCTTTATTGCATGACTTGATTTTTTACGACTCTTCTTTCATTCTAGTTTGTCGTTTTTGATGTGTCAAATTTTGATATGCTTCTCCTCCTCCCCCTCCTCTTCCTCTTCTTTTCTTCTGTCTCTCCTTGTGTCAGAGACTCCGTCTCTTTATTCTGTGTCTCCAAGTCCCCACCCACCTCTCTGTTTGTGTTGCTCTCCATCCCTCCCTCTCTCCCACACTCTCTTCCTCTAGTTACATTGTGCATTCTGTTATTCTAAATTGCTATGTATTCATTGTTGTTTATGAGTTTATATGCAGTTCTATGCAATGATTTCTTCCATGTATATATTGTTTGAGGGCTGGATGAAAAAAGCCACTGACTTGTGCATATAATTTTCCCTCATTAAACAAAATTTCGTTCGTTCGTTCTTTCTCTCTCTTGATATCTTTGAACTTGTGGTTGATGTCCCCGTGAAAGTTTGCCAACAGGCCGCGTGGTCAACTTTATTGTCTGTCTGTCTGTCTGTCTGTCTGTCTGTCTCTCTCTGTCTCTCTCTCTCTCTCTCTCTCTCTCTCTCTCTCTCTCTCTCTCTCTCTCTCTCTCATCAGAACAGGAAAAGACTAATATGACCTGTGTCAAATTGCCTTTACCTGAGACAAACTGCTATAACCTGTATCAAATTGCTATTACCTGTGTAAAACTGCCTTCATCTGTATAAAATTGCCTTTATTTGCATCTTCTAAGAGATGCATTCTACGGCCCATTGACCAAACATTAATATGCTGAGCGAATAAGGAGCGGGGTGAGAAAAAAGTGCAGCCAAACCATCCCCCTGTAATTATGATAATGACACAGAACAGATGTATGCAAAACAAACAGGAGGGAGAGTGTGCATCCTGCCATTCCAGCGAGATCACATTAAACTTATCCCGTGTTTTTTCTGCACACCGCGACAACAACTCATTTTGAGAGGAGTGTGCGTGACCCCAATACCTGACGATGTTCTTGATTGTCGAGAGTTTAATATGACCATGTCTGAAATCAGCTCAGAATTTTGTGGGCTAGTTCCTGGTGCATTTACGTGGCTCTCTCTCTCTCTCTCTCCTCTCTCTCTCTCTCTCTCTCTCTCTCTCTCTCTCTCAAACAGCAAGCAAGTCACACGCGCACACACACACACACGCGAGCACGCACACACACACACACACACACACGCACGCACACACATGGGCAACGCGCGCTCACGTGCCAATATCGTCTGTCTGATACTATTTGAATTTGAATTTTGAACTATTGTTAAACTTATTTCTCCTGAAACGCTGATCTGTGCGGGGCACTTGGCCGGATTTTACGGATGTCTTTTTGGTATTCCTTTTGCTTTGACAAGCTTGTTTCGTTTACATGTATTTACGATATTTTACATGTTTTTTTGCACGTTCTGGTTTCCAAGTTATACTCTATGTCTCTTTATTTATTTCGTTATGAGGTCAAGCTGGTTCTGTAGTTATTATGTAATATTTTGGTTCTGTAGATATTATGCAATATTATGTTATTTTCATCTAATCATCTGGTTGGTGGCTTTTTCATAGTTTTACAAATTGTGCGCATTGAATATCTTGGATAGTACAGTCTCAGTTTGTCTCAGTCAATTGTCAGGGGCTGAATGATAAACAGAAAAGAAGAGATGTATTTCATTACTTAAAATGCAAAAAAATATTCAATTTATTTTCTGCAGGATACACACTTCGAAGAAAAAATGGAACGCTATATACAATCTGAATGGGGATACCTAGGATATTCTCTAGTCATGCTTCTAATGCAAGAGGTGTGGCAATACTTTTCAATAAACAACTTTGAAACTAAAATTAAAAATGTTCACAGGGCGATGATGGGAATAGCCTCATGGTCTTACAGAAATTAAACAACACGATTTTTGTTTGTAATGTATATGGGCCAAACAGAGATGACCCAGAATTTTATATTACCTAAATCAACAATTAGTAAATTAGGTATAAGTAATGTCGTAACTGGAGGAGACTTCAACTTATTTTTGGACCCCCGGAGGATACTGAAATTATATAAGGGTTAAAAATCCCAAGCGGAGAAGGGTAGAAACAAAAAAACAATTTAGAATTAATTATACTTGGAGGGATTAAATCGGTTTGGGGGGAAATATACCTGGAAGGAATAATCCTTTCCAAAAAAGCACGGTTGGAATTTTCTTTCTCAATAAATCACTTTTTTTCCCTTTTGTCGTGATGAGACATTAAATGTGGGTATGAACAGCCCACCCTGATTGGGGTTAAGGTTCTGTTTGGAAAAAAAAAAAAAAAAAAGTAAAACTTTTTGGAAATTTAAACTCGTCATTATAAGGACGGGGACTAGGAAAAATTAAAAAAGAAACTGAGAATGTTAAAAAATAATTGCGGTAAGCCCAATGTAAGAGAAGCAGTACCACGTTTTCCCCCCCGAATTACAGTTACAATTTCTGATTTTTATTTCTAGATTTTTTACAATAAGCTTGGCCCAAAACTTTTTCATAGAAACTATAAGAAGAAAAACCACAAAATGAAGAGGAACGAAAATACGCAAGACATACAACGGCCGAAAGAAAAAGAGACAAAAGACGAAGAAGAATCAAACTTTAGAGTTAAAGAAGGAAAAAGGCAAAAGGTTATTCGGGAAAAAACAGAAGGGGTTTTTTAAGATCGGGGGAAGGTGGATAGCTAAAGGGGGGAAAAGCGCGAACTATTTCTGAAACCCTAGAAAAAGACTTTTCTATAAGTAAAGTATGAAAAATTTAATTTGAAAACCATGGAAATATTCAAAAACCCCCAAACAGAGATTTTCACGAGGTTAAAGGATTTTATAAATCCGTACAAAAAATTGGGGTTTACGACTGTGTTTGGATGAACTCATTGAAAATTTTCCCCAAATCTAGCCCGTGCAAAAGAAAATAATTTTGATGGTGAAATCACACGGAGGAGGATGTATGCATTAAAGAACATGAAAAAACAACAAAAGTCCTGGCACGGATGTTTCACACAATTTTTTTTAAGGTTTTTTTTTTTTTTTTTTGCAGAATAGGGGTTTTTGTTGTCAGAGCTTTAAATGCCAGATTTTTAAGGGGGGGAGCTTTCTTGTGTTCAAAGACAGGGGTATTTTATTTTACGAAAGGGAGAAAAACCAAACCCCTTTGTGAAGACTGGGGGGGCCAAATCCGTTGTTAATGTTTATATAAAATAGGGTAACGTGTATAGCAACCCTTTTTAAAATGGGGGTTAGCTGGCTCATCGTGAGGGGGAAACAGGTTTGTTTAAAAATAGATACATAGGGGATAACATTAGGCTCATTACGACACAAGCTTTTTTAGAAAAACAAACTTTCCAGGGCTTTTTATTAAACTTTTACTTTGAGAAAGCATTTGATTCAGTAAGCTGGGGTTTTATTTAAATATTTAAGCGTTTGGGTTTTAACAGGGCTTCTCAAATGGAATTTAAACTTCTATAAAAAAATACAACCCTTGTCCTTTTAATGGTCAAGTTTCTAGTTTGGTTTGAGAAGCCGCGATCAGACAAAGGGGACCCACTATCGCCATATTTTTTCCTATTATGTGTTGAAAAATTTTGCATTTAAAGATCGGGGGGAAAAAGAAAAAACGTGGAATAGTTTAGAGCAGTCGAACATAGCTTTTTTCCCGTAGAGAGACACGGAATTTCTTTTTGCGGAACAAAAAATCATTTGAAACATGTATAAACGTACTGGAAATGTTTTTGGTCGATATCGGGGTTATATATATCCTGGAAAAAAAACTAGGCGTTTGGTTGGGAGCTGAAAAATTCTGCTGTTCGTTACATGGACCATTTAGGTATGGAGTGGAACCCAAAAAAAATTTTAAAAATTTTTGGAACTGGTTTCCAAAACGATTTGAAAAAACTGGGATATTTAATTTTTCTGAAAAATTAGGGGGACGTAAAAACTTGTTAAAAGTTTGGGGGTGAAAGACAACAACTCCTTTTGGGGCAGAGTGGCATTTTTAAAAAATCCTTTTTTTATCAAAACTCATCCATTTGGGTATTACTACTAACCCCCCGATACCTTTTTCAGACTTTACAAAATTTATGTTACAAAATTTGGTGGAATAAAAAGCCGACAAAAAAATAAAAAAAAATGCTCAAAAAGTTCAAAACGGTGGTTTTGGGACTACCAGAATTAAAAACGTTTGTTCTTCCCAAAAATTTGACGTGGCGCAAAAAGTTCGACTCACACCACAAAGGGGAAAAACTATTACAAAACAAAATTTTCCCATTTTTTTAAGCGATTTTAGAAATGGCCAAAATATTTTCTTCCTTCTGTAAAAAAAATGCTTTTTGGGACGAGGTTTTTTATGGCGTACAAACAATTTTTTTAAAAAATTAAAAAGTTGATTCTTAGAACTCCGCGGAACCATCTTTTATAAAAACCCGAATCGTTGGGGGAAAGATTTTTTGGGGAAAAAAAGCATGGATCAAAAGACAAATATTGTTTTTCTTTTTTTGTTTGACAATGGCCAGTTTTTTTCTTACGAACACTTTAAACAAAGTAGATGTAAAATTAATTTTGTCACTTTTTTCTGGTTTAAAGCAGCTATAACTGAATATATAAAAAAAACAAAAATAAAAGTTGAAAATACAAAATTTTTTTAAAATAGATTATGTTACAAAAATTTAAAACGTCATTTTTGTAAAGGGTCAAAAATTATTTATGACATTTTTATAGAAAATCAAACACACCCAAAAACTGTACAATGGGAAATAAAACTGAACGTTGAAAAGGACGGAAAAAAAACTTTTTTCTTTATCTGAGTAAAATTCGCTTTAAAAGAAATCGTTACAGTTCGAATAATACGATGTCTTTGGGACTTATGTTGTGCGAAAAAAAAAGGGGGTATTGAACGCGAGTTTTTTACTTTTTGTACCCCGTTAGGGGCGTATCAACATAGTTTTGGTTTGTACGGTCATCAAAAATCTTTGGGAAAAAGCTGGTGGTTTTAAAGAATGAAAAATATATGTGTGCATTTAATTTTCGATAACTGAACCATTTGTCTAGTTGGGTTTGATTTAAAAATATACAATTACCCTTTTATTTTATTTTTTTTGTATTACTTTCAAAGCACATTTATATCAGTGTAGAACAAAAAAAAATCACCCCCGCAAGTTTTTTTTACTAAGCTAAAAAAACAGATATAAAACTGAAGAATACATTTCTCGAAAAAGATGTGTAATAAAGATTTCCTTTCCAAATGGCACCCATTACGCCGATGTTAGCAGGCCCCAGAAAGAATTTCGATTGAATGACATTGTACTTTTACGAGTACAAGTATGATTATGTACCCAAAACTGTTTTCAAGCCTAAAAAAGCCCTTTGGATAAATACGAATTCTATATGTTTATGTATGTGTATTATGTGTATGTTGTGTGTATATGTTTTAGAAGGTGGGGGAAAAACAATCAAACCCCAGCCGAAGACAGGCCCGAAAATGGAAAATTCAAAAAGGGGGGATGGATTCTGAAAAAAAAAGTCTCAGTCGGAAATAACCCCGGGGGACACACAGACCAACAGACAAGGATGGGGGGGACCAAAACTGAAAAAGGGGTCAAAGGCCAAGGAAAAAACCAAAAAGACATGTGATTCAGGAGATGAGGGAAAAAAAGAAGACCAAAAAAAAACTCCAAAAAGCATCCCCAGAGCCGCAAGGGCAATGGACAACGTGGGAGAATGCACTCCAAAGAAGTCTAACTTGGAATGACATTTGGCACATGGCCCCTCTCAGGATCAGCTTCATTCTCAGATCTGCATATGACCTTCTGCCCTCAAATGCAAACCTGGTGAAGTGGGGGAAAACAGACGATCCTGCATGCCCCCTCTGCCATGAAAAACAAACAGTGGAGCATGTTCTAAGCTCATGTAAAGTAGCCCTGGCTCAAGGAAGGTACACATGGAGGCACAACCAAGTGCTCAAAGAGATTGTACAAGTAGTCTGGGCTAGTACCAACACCACAAAAGGGAGAATCAGGACTCCAAAAGCACCCGCAACATTCTTCACGGCAGGAGGCAGCAAATCATGGCCAAGAACAACAGTGCCACTCAAAACATGCAGGCAGAGTCTGCTGGATGGGGCAGATGACTGGGAGTGCACTGCAGACCTCCCAGAATGGAAGAGTCACCCAGAGATCATCAGCAAGAGTGGCATGAGACCAGACATAGTAGTCCACTCTAAGTCAACCCAAGCAGCTGATCATGATCGAGCTCACGGTGCCATATGAGAACAGAATGGAGGCAGCTCAAATCTACAAGACTGAAAAGTATGCTGATCTCAGCAGAGGGACATCCGGAGTCATGAACCGGGTGTGGCCCAACCCCCCTAGAGTGTCAGGAGATAAGGGCCGAAACACTTGCTTGAAGGGGGCTTCTCTTCTGAGGACTCTCTGCTGCCACGCTCTCCACGAGTTTCTTTCTACTATGTATATACATATATATAATATATATATATATATATATATATATATATATATTATATATAATATATGAACAATATAAAAGTGTTCTTTAAAAATCTGAAGGTGCTCAACCCCTTGGGGAGCAACATCTGTTAAGAATATTTTTTTAAAATGAAGTGTTAAAATCAACAAGCTTGTTTCGAACCTCTCGCTCTCCTCAGGATATTCTTTTGGGGCACGCTATCTGTCTTTTATAGCGTGCGGGACCTGATTCCATTTGCTAGGTGTGGTTTACATAATATTAACCATTTTCCTGTGGAGCATAAATTGCATCTTTTTGACATATTGTTGTATGATGTTGCTCTTTTTATGATTTTCCATGATATGTTGTAGTCTATTTTTTTTTATCTTTGAGTCTCCAAATGTATTACTCAGCTCTGTTTGATTTTTGTATTTTTCATTTTTGAATGACTGTTTGTGGTTTGCGTATCTGGTTTTGAAAGTGTTTTCCGTGATCCCTATATATGTTTCTTTTTCATTTTCTGAAGTTACCGTAGCTTGGTATACAATGTTGCTGTGAAGGCATTTGTTGCTTAGGGGGCACTGTTCTTTTTTAGTGCAGTTGCAAGATGTCCTTTCAGCACCCTTCTCTTTTATGTTGCTTTTCATTTTGTTAGATGAATCAATTATGTTTTTAAGGTTAGGCATACATGAGTATGATAGTCTGATGGTGTTTTTGTTGAATATTTTGGACAGTTTGTGTTCTTTTGGAAATGATGTTGCCAAGATTTTAAAAAATTCTTTCCTACATTTGTTTTTACTTGTCCATCGTATGGTGGGTTGTACCATATGATCTTTCTTTTCCTATTTTTTCTTATTTCTGTTCGTGTTATTGTCTGGACTGTATTGTAGTTTGTAATTGTAACCACTTTTTTGTAATGCTTCTTGATATTCTGTTGCTGCATCCTTGAATGCGTTTTCATTGCATGACAGGTTGGATAGTCTCTTGTTTATACCATTGGGTATTGTTTTTAGTATGGATGGTGGGTGGTTGCTTTTGATATTTACGTAGATTGGTATGTCATTGGGTTTTTTGTATGGTTTGTACACGTGGTCATTGAGGTCTAATGTTATGTCTAGATAATTCACTACTTTTTTGTTTGCTTCTATTGTGATTTTTAAGTTGTGGTTTTTAAAGATTTTACATAATTCTTTTTTCTTGTTTTCAATGGTTCTTGGATTATTGTTTAATGCAGCGAGGCCGTCATCTCTGTATAAACCGACCTGTTTTCCAAGTTGTTTTTGGATGTTGGATAGCATGAATAGTCCGACTAGTTCACATGTTTCGGCGCCATCATACGATCCCATGGTTACATCAAATGTGGAGTTTTTGCTCGTTTTTTTATTCCAAGTTTCATTTCTGCTATGGAGTAAGGTTTTCTTGGTGTGGAAAATAATCTCCATTTCTGACTCTGTTATATTTGTGTATTTGTTGGCAAATTTCAAAGCTTTATTGAGTAGTTCTTCATCTATGGATGGATAGAAGTCTACTATGTCAAATGTAATGAACATTGTATTTCTCTGTTTATTGAGTTTCTTAAACCATTGTATGACCTCATAGCTGTTTTTCCAAAGGTTGTATTCGGTGTTTGATTTTACATCTTCTATAGCCTTTTCCAAAATTCTCTTGCTTATTTTGCCCAGTTCGGATTTAGATGGGTTTATTAGTCTACATGTTGGGTTGTTTTGGAAGTTAGGCTTGTGGTCTTTGAGTGTTATGAAGGCTTCTTTTGTTGCTGTTGCCTCTACCCTGTCGCTTAACTCCATGCGGTGTGCAAGCTCTTTTTCTTTTTTGTGGATGTTGCTGTGTGTAGTTTTGTCAGCTTTCTTGTAGTTTTTCTGGATGTTTTTGTTTAAGAGTTAAGAGTATTCATTTGGTTCCATTTTGTAAAAATTGCTAGTTTTGTCAGCCTTTACGAATATCTTTTTATCATTTTGGATTTGTTTTATATCATTTGCTAGTGATGTTTGAAAGTTGTTACAAAAATCAAACAGAGCTGAGTAAATACATTTGGAGACTCAAAGAAAAAAAAATAGACTACAACATATCATGGAAAATCATAAAAAGAGCAACATCATACAACAATATTTCAAAAAGATGCAATCTATGCTCCACAGAAAAATGGTTAATATTATGTAAACCACACCTAGCAACCTTGAATACAAAAGTAGAAATAGTAAACAATTGCAGGCACAAATGGAAATCTTTGTTAGCGCACGCCACCTGAACAGACCCCAACAAGAACCACAGACCACACGTGAAGCGACTCGCACGTGCAGAAATGGAATCAGGTCCAGCACGCTATAAAAGACAGATAGCGTGCCCCAAAAGAATATCCTGAGGAGAGCGAGAGGTTCGAAACAAGCTTATTGACTTTAACACTTCATTTTTTAAAAAATATTCTTAACAATATATATATATATATATAATTTTATATATATATTATATATATATATATATATATATATTATTATAATATATATATGTGTGTGTGTGTGTGTGTGTGTGTGTGTGTGTGTGTGTGTTATAAAGAAAACAAAGACAAATATGTAAAATTTCATAATGCACTAGGCTTGCCTCATGTTGCTCTCTCTCTCTCTCTCAGAGAACAGTAATATGCCGACTCTAGCCACTTTCACCCTCCACCGAGTTTTGGGCGAAAGTGGCCTAAATAGCCGCCTTTTCCTGTGGCGGAAGAGAGAGAGAGAAATCACCGGCAGACAGACAGAGAAGAGAGAGACAGAGAGAGAGAGACAGACAGACAGACAGAGAGCGGGCAGACACACACACAGCATTTTATGGCACGGCTATGCTATGGCACGGCTCGCGCAGACAAGCGACCCTCGCACACAGTGCACGGCTCGCCACAACCTGCGACCAAAAAATCAATAAAGCACACCTGACGGCCCCGTTAACTGCAACATAAGCGAATGTTCTAGACTGTCACGTGTCATTGCCACTTCGTAGCCGCCACGTTAACAAGACGCATTGTTCACTGGATTACTTCGCAAGAAGGCTGTGTTTTAATTGTGCCTTAGCTGTCTGTCATTTTACTTGGAAGGCTGTGCTGTGGTGCTTTTTCAGTGAGAAAAGTGTTTAATTTAACAAGGCGAAATGTCACAAATGTCTGAAGATAGTATTTCTTCCGAATTAGGTAGAGAAATTCTTGAATCACAGGCTGCTCATCAAGAATTGTTAGATTATTCTAGGCAGGCAACTAGTTTAATTTTACCTGACATGGATCAAGCTTGCAATGTTCCATTACCACCTCCAACACCAACAGAATTGTGGACCGAAGAAGAAAAGAATGTACTTGAAGAGAACAGGCTATTTCATGAAGAAATGGCAAACATTGCTGAGAAGGCAAAAACAGTAGGCCCAATGAACTACCAAAAAGGCCAAACGAAAGCTGGAAGATTTATTCAAAGAAAAAACAAGGAAGAAAGAAAAAGAGGGCGGTGCTTGATTCTCCAACAGATTTGCACAATTATCTTGTTGCAAATGAAGCTGACGCCAGTACTGGCATATCAAGAAAAGCCTTTTTAGATTCTGTTCTTTTTGACTGCCTCAGCAGGCGAAAATGAAATTATAGAAAAACTGCAAAAAGGGATTAGAAATCTAAAAAGACAGGACGCCCAAACAATAATGTTTCATATTCAGTTTGGTGGGTTTCTGATTTGTGCAAAAACTGGCAGGAGAAAGAAAGAAAAGAGGAAGAATGAAAGAAACGTGGGCACAATGGTTAAAAGAAAAAACAGGATATTCAGATGTTTACGTACGCAAGCTACGTACTCTTGCAAAAGTACTTCAACCTTTCCTCATTTTACAATATTGGTCTGCCAGTCAGTTTATCATGAATAAAAGAAGCAAATTGAAAACATGTACAGATTGAAGAATACAGAAACTACTGGTCAAAAGTTCCAAATATCCCGGCTGAACCTCAACTGTCACAGCCCTAGTCATACAATGTTTGTTTGTGCGGCGTTTTTAGCAACAGTGCGCGCGACTGTAAGACCACTGCAGTCCTACCACTGACGTAAGATCTATTTTTAGATACCGCTCATGCAGGAGCGGTCGGGGTTGTTGTAGAGTTGGCTGCTTTAGCAAACAGTGCGCGCGACTGTAAGACCACTGCAGGCCTACCACTGACGTAAGATCTATTTTTAGATACCGCTCATGCAGGAGCGGTTGGTTTGTTTAGAGTTGACTGCCTTGAATTTCCACCAAGCACTTCATGACTTTGTATATATTGCTGTGATTACTGGCTTCACTGCTTCGCTTCAACGTCCTGCTTCAACTTTTTTGGCTGCCTTCGGGCGGCCACTAGAATGTACTTTATTCAACTGTCTTGTTTATTAAATCAAGCTTTTGATAATGCACTTGGTGGCTGCTTTGAATAATCTTCAGTTGACAGAGAGACCGGCAGCCGTCTTGAATTTACGGCGCTTAAGCGCCAACCATAAAACCCTTTCCCATTTTCCTATGCAAGCACTTCCTTATTTTTTAAATGTTTGTGCTGTTATTTGTTGTTGTTTTGTTGTTTTACTGATAAAACTATATTATATTCTGAACATTCGTTTCTTATAAATAATCAAAGGTGCGCGCACACACACGCACGCCGTCCCCCCACCCCCCACCCCACGCACGCACGTCCCCCCACCCCACCCCACGCACGCACGCCCCCCCACCCCACCCCACGCACGCACGTCCCCCATCCCCCCACCCCACGCACGCACGCCCCCACCCCCACCCCACGCACGCACGTCCCCCACCCCTACCCCACGCACGCACGTCCCCCCACCCCCACCCACGCACGCTCGTCCCCCCACCCCCACCCCACGCACGCACGTCCTCCACACCCACCCCCTGTGTACACCACACACACTCCTCCCCCAAGTCGCCCCAAGTTCTTAATTAAGTTTTTAATTAAGTCACCCCAAGTTCTTAATTAAGTTTTTAATTAAGTTACTTCGTTCCTAATAAGTTCTTGATCAAGTAACTTCTAAGTTCTTGATTAAGTCACCTCAAGATCATAACTAAGTCATCCTTTAAGTATTCAAGTTATCTTATAATTATCAAAAAAATACAAGCTATGTTTTTTATCTTAAATAGTAGATGTCTAATATAGTACACACACGCCTCAAAAAACGCGCCATCGTTGAGGATGTCTTGCTCAGCGTTCTCTGCATAGATCTTAAGGAAGTTCTTACATCCTAAGCAACCACATTGATTACAATTTCTGGTCTATGGAAATGTCTTTTATAGACTCCATGTCTTTATTTATTGACTTTATCATTTTATAATACGCCATGATCTATTTTATAAAAGATTTAAAATTAAGTTCTTAAATATTATTCCATTATAAATGGATCAAAATGATGCTTTGTTATTGGCGGTTTTGGCGTGCAGTTGTGTTCGGCTTCTGTATTTAGCGGTGGAGATTGTTGGGCTCTTGTTTTTGCCAGCGTTGTTTATATATTTTATAACCGTAATAACCGCCCCCAGCAGTAGCAAGAGCACCAAAATGACAACAGTTTTAAGTTCAATATTCCATGAGGACTTTGGTGTCCTTGATCACATGGAGTTTTTTATAGCTGGCATTGAATCAACTTGTTCTGGCGCTGGCGGTGTTATGTTTTTCATGATGAGTTATATTCTGTAACATTAATTTTTTTTGTCTGTTCCACTCTGCTAATTTTCTTCCTGCTTCAACACGCCCAGGATGGGATGCTTTTCACTGGCCCCACCTGATTCAGTGTTTTCTGCTGATTTTCTGGCTTGGTTACTTTCTCCACTTGATTCAATGTTTCCTGATTCTGGTTCTGATGATTTTCCAGCTCGGTCATTTTGAAGGGAAATAAAAATCTATATGATTAAAAGTTATTAATCCCATGATTAATGGCGATAACAATGTTCCAAATCTATAGTATAAATCACATCCTAGAGACTCTAATGACTTTGTTAAAACGGATCTTGCGTTAAATCATACGTAAGATCTTGTTCAGAATCAATGGGAGCAAATACTGCTGACTAGTTTGTGTACAAACTAAGACCGTTTGCCCACACTTTTCACCATTCTAGACCCCAGCTGCGCTTCATACCTGTTATGTTACTTTAAAATGTCTTGCGGCGACATCTGTTGAATCTGTTCAATGCTGAATTCAGTTCCGAGGAACTGTTTTGTTTTTCCACCACGCTGCCAAAGAATACAACCTCTCCTTTTTGGGCATAATAGCTTGATCATCAACTTGGTCATTCATAAGTTCGGGAAGGTTTAGGCCCGCCTTGTAGCTGTAGTAGATCATCACTGTTCATGTTTTTTAATAATTATAATTATTTTATTTTATAAAAATGAGCACCGAAAAAAACTGTTACCAACCTTGTATACCTTCTGCTGTTATTGGAGGACTAAGTGTAGGATACTCAATGCTTGGTAAAAGCCTGTTAAGAATTAAACCAGCAGATCTTGGCAAACTAGACTTTGAGGATTCAGCAAAGCTAATTGCTATCATTGCAGCTTCGTTTGCTACGAAAGATTTTCTAGTTAAGCAAGGAATAATTCCAGACAATATAAATATGTAAAAAAAATACATTTATAAAAATGGCTTCACTCGTAATGATGATAGGTGGCGCTGTGGTGAATGCTCTTGCTTTTAGCAGAAGTAATTACGCATTTAGTAAACTACGGGACGACGGCGAGAGAAAAAGACATAACAAAGCTGTGGAGCAACTAGCCGCTGCACAAGACGCCTATGAAAGGCAGAGAATTAAGCAGTTAGATTTTATTAATAACACACTGAAAAAACAGGGGCATGCAGCTTACACATTTAAAGATGTTGATCAAGCAATAAAAGAGTATTATCTAGTAACAGGCAAACCATCGAGACATTGCCCCACCAAAATTCAGCAACTTTTATCAACCATCAGAAAAACAAAAGATGCAAGAAATCGCGTTTATTGTCGTTGGTATGACCGTCGTGTATTTTGTTGCACATAATATTGGCTGAATAAAAAATGAACAAAATCTATTATTCGCCCAAAGGATATTGGAAGGGAATAACAGCAATTAAAAAGCTAAGCCAAGCAGCTGGAGTCAGTGAACAAACAGCAAAAGAATGGTTATCTAAACAAGCGATTTGGCAAATTTATTTACCTGCGCCCAAACGAATACAGAGACCCACACTTTGTCAATACAACTCCAAACGACACCATCAAATGGATCTTCTATATTTACCCTCTGATAGGATTAGACGAAAAAGATTTAAGTACGCACTCACAGTCATTGACATAGCTTCAAGATACAAAGATGCGGAACCATTAACACAAAAGAGTGCTTCTGCTGTTGCTGTTGCTATACAACTGATATACCAACGAGGTCCGCTAACTTATCCTCGCATGATTCAAGTCGATGATGGAAAAGAATTTAAAGGCCAAGTGAATCAATTATTGTTAAAACATAGAGTTACCATTAAAAGAGGCATTCCAGGAGTTCACAGATCACAGGCTTTAGTCGAAAACTTTAACAAACAGTTATCCGAAAGACTTTTTTTCCTACCAGTATCACAGAGAGCTTATTGACAATTCTCGCAACACAGAATGGGTTAGAAGACTGCCCTCAGTTTTGCGCGCAATGAATAATGAAGAATTTAAAGGGCCTAAAACCAGTACAAGCAATCAAAAGAAAAAACAATAGATGTTGTTGAAGGAGGTCTTCATCGGCAAACTATTACCATTTGGTTTGAAAGTAAGGTACCTTTATTTACCGGGGGAAGCAGAAGGGGACACTCGCATCAGGGCAACCGATCCAGTTTGGAGTGTTGATCCATATGAAATAAAAAGAATTGTAAAAATGAATCCGCCCGTGTATTATTTACGAGAAACTGCACAACAAAAACAACCAGCTCCTCAAAGATCTTTTGTGAAGGAAGAACTGCAGATAATCCCACCGGGCACAGTTCCGTTTAATTAATTTACGGTTCTATAATGACCATATGCATATGAAAACTCTGGATTAACAAACACACGTTTTGTGTTTGTTCTATCTAATGACTTCTTTGTTACAACTGTTGTGTTGATCTCATGTAGATTAGATCGCAGTTTTACGTTGTCATGATGGAAAGTCTTATTGCCAAACAATGCTTCTTTGTAGTTGTCATGTGTATTGTTTGACTGCACAACGCTGCGAGATATTCCCTTTGCTTTCTTAATGATTTTCTCCTGGCTCGAAATACTGTACATTTTTTACCTTAACCCCACATACTCCTTGATTACCTTTCCAGATAATTCATCCTTCATCTTTCCTAAACCTTTTTGTTAGTAATTGAATGCAAAGGCGAATCTTTAGGGTAATCAGATGTATCATACCATCCCGCATGGCCTTTAGCCACTTCGGTTTCCATGTCTTTATAGATGTCTTCAGTAGGAATATCTATAACAAACTATCTGTATCTGTGTAAAGTACTCTGGACTCAGGATACGAGGGCTTAAAGTAGTCATAAAGAAACTCTAACATCAAAAGCTTTGATATTCTAAAACAGTAAACCAATAAATACAGGTTTGTCAATTTGACTTTCTTTTTTTTCTCATTATGCCAAAAAGGTGATCATGAAATTTTCTGAAGTCCTGATAATTAGGTTTTGAAGTCAGCTTAATTGCTTCGTTCTCTTTGGTGACCAATCTGACATCTTTGCGCTTGTGCGGATTCTCCATAGTCTTTCCGAAACAACTGTTGTTCATCAGCTTGAAAAAGTCTTTTTCTGAAGCATCTGTGGATTTAGTTCTGAGATCAGTGTGCTTCATGATGTATGGTTTCATGAATGTTCTTGTATCATAAAAGCAATTATGCGTTGATCTGCAGTCATACTTCTACATGTCTGATATAATTGCAGTAGTTGCTAATGGATCAGACATATTTTTTTTTGCCCGGAAGATTAGGCACAAGTTTAGGTGGTCTCTTGGATCCATTCTTTAGACTTTGCTGCTTAATGGATAGTCCATTATGCAGGTCATGGAGTTCATGCGGATATTCTAAGGCAACTTCTGATTGAAACCACGCTGTTGACCGGCGTCAAACGGACACCAACCATTTAATGCTTTTGTGATTATTCGTGCTTGTGTACATCTTGTATGTTTAAGTAAGATGTGATTGACGCCATTGCCCAAACCTTTTCAGATTGTTTGGCATCCTTATACATTTAAGATAGTTAGACCTTTTACTCGGATATTGTGTAAGTATTTGTTGTTTGCTTTACAGTAATGATGCGACGCCATACTAACTTCCTCACGCAATACGTTTTCATTCATCTGAAGCATTGGTTAAATCCGACATTTATTCAATTTGTACTCCAGTAAACTTTAAGAATGCATCCCAGCTCATCCCGGGCGCAGGAATGTAATGCGCGGGATCCATGCTATTATGTTTATGCTGGTTCTGTCTGTAATTTCAAAAGACGTTCCGCAACCAATATAATCTGCATTAATTTGGAAGTCATGATAGTCGCCCATAGTTTTTTCAATCTAACTTTTGCCAAGCATCTTGAGAATGATGAGTAATCGGAAGTCGCTGATGTCCTTTCTCTAAGACTTGAGAAATAACGCGCCTTTAGGAGGTAGTGTATCTTCGTCAACCTTCCCAACTGTTCATGTACTCCATGAAGGGGTGAACAGCCCGTTCTAAGAGAGTGGGGTCAAAATTTATTTCGTCGTTATTGGGCAGGGACTTTAAGGGACAATGCTTAGTGACTCTAATGAACCCCATCATGTGTGCATTGTGTCATTAAAATGACAGGTTATTCAGTCTTAAAGCCCCACATGTACTTTTCTGTTGATTGTGCATGCATGCTTCACTGAAGGCGCTGGTTACTGCTTGCTTCTATAAGGTGAGAGTCATAATACCTCGCAAGTTGTGAAAAGATACAGGCTGCTACCATGTCTTAGGATCAAAACTTTTGTTGAAGATTGCTTGGACTGTGCGCTGCTCTTGTACTTTCAGCTAATGTGATCTGGTCTCTTTACTTTGGATTCTCTGCGATGTTGAGTGACCTAATCCACAAATCAAACGGTGAGTGGTGCGTCATTATGTTCTTGGTCTTCACGGCGTCATCTTGATTTCAGATAAGTGTTGATTACTTGATCAGTCATGTACGCACTTGCTGCATGCTATTCGTAGATTGTGTCTGCAGCATTAGGTCCTATTTACATATTTGGTTTCTGAATGGACACCGTCTGACCTTAAACAATGATGAAGGAAATATGAACAAAATCTGATGATTATCATTAGAATGTTTTTCGAAGTTTTTGTGGCTGCTGGCCCTCATAAGAACAATAAGCGACTCGAAGTCTGCGTATCAAAGAGTAGGGAGAAATGTTGGCAACCGTTTCCAGTTCTTAAAACTACTTTAGATCCGGTGCGGGGCGTAATCGTCGTTAATTAGTTCTGTATGTCAGTCAACTGGGCCGTACAATTGTTTTCTTATGTTCGCTTGCGGCTTGAACAGATGGGCATTCTTGTTAATCATTGTCTACTGAATTCTTGTTTTTGATCATGCATTTGAAGTATGCGCTCATAATCTGCTCTTTGTGGTCTCATTGTGTAATGGGGCCCAGCCTGCTCGCGAAAAATTAGGAGTATGTCAACATGACTTTTGGCTTGGTGCCATTGTTGGCCTGTTCTTGCGGACCTTTAATTGGCACCAAATGTGTTTCACATCCCATTGTGTATACTTTAACAGTTATTGGGTTGGTTTGTTCTTCAAACTGATCAATTTGGGTCTACACTAAAAGGAAAGGACTATTCAATTGAAGTTAAGACTGCTTGGGCGTATTGCCCGATAGGTAGTCACTCTTTCTGCGTGTTCGCGGTCATGTTGAGCCTTGCAAGCGACGCACCTCATGAAACATTTGTTGTCTGAATTTTGTTATGTTTTAAAAACTGCTCTCTTGATAAACCATACTCCCGAGGTAGCGGAATGTATGCCTATGCCTTAAATATTCGGTGCATTACTTAGCCTGTTTTAATTTATCTCTAAGTACTTCGCCTTGCTGACCAAACCAGTGCGCCTCTCTTTTTAGCTTATTCAGCGGCAGGCGTCAAACTGTGTTGCAGTTCGGATGCCCAACCGGGTGTTAAGTTGATTTGAGAAGAATTGGTATGACTGTTTTGTTGTGGGACCCAGATTCTTGATTATTTTCATTTATTGTCGACATAGTCAACTTAAAACAGCTACATTACTGTATAACTGGCGGGGTCTATGGTTTAGTTTGCTGGAATTGTGAAATAGCATGTACAAACCCTGCCTTCTACGTTTGTTGGGTCAATGACTTCTAAATTCAATATCATTCAGTGATTCTTGATAAACGCTCTTCTCGAGCATTCCTTCTAACAATTCGTCTGGTCTTCATATATCTTCTAGCCATGCTGTTCTTTCTTTTTCTAAGCCAAATTATTTATTTACTTTAAAAAACAATACTTAATCAGAACAATATCAACGGTTTTTTGCGCTGGTAGACTCATAAACCTAAAGTATAAACGCCCTTTGGCATTGTTTATGTGAGCTGGTTTAGAAGTACAGAGTTTAATGTTTCGTTTACTTTTTTTAAGCTTCCTTTTTTATCTGCTCGGTGTTGGCTGATTGAGAAAACTTGACCCCCGCCTTTCTTTGAAGATCTAATCTTTTGTCTTTTGTAGTCATCAAAATCGGCCTGTCTATCGATTTAAATTCTTATCCGTGATGTTTGAGTCATCATAGTGCTTTATTGATTATCAGCATGAAGGAACTAAGTTTAGCCGTATTAGTTGATACCTTGCTGTGTGGCCTTTTGGAGTTTTAGTTTTTATTTTTTTGGCTGGCAGCACCTACAGCTTATGGAACACAGACGAGAGCTTAAAGGACAAACCTTCCTAGAGGTTAAATGCGCGAGGGTGTGCCTATGCCCGTTGCTAAGAGGCCTTACACTTGTTCCTGCTGATTGAGCACTCTATAGGTCGAAGCTCCTGTAGTAAACATATGTAACAGCATTATAAGGCAGCAGAATTCATTCGTTTGGTTTTGCTGTATTTTGAAAGGTCCTTGCTTGTTTTTTGTTTTGGGGGGCCCATTTGGGTAATGTTGGTTAATCTGAAGGGTTTGTCTGCTTAGGGCTTTTCTACTAGATTTCTCGTGGCGGCGCTGTTGGCCTCATTTGGAATAAACCTGAACTGTCATGCTTTTTTTATTAATAAAAATAATGTTAGTTTAGTACACTTTCTATCCTGCGCTTTTTTATATTCTGCTGCGCATCATTTACATAAAAAACATAATGTTAAGTAGCGGTTTTTTACGGCTTCTTCTTCTGTATCTATTGTTGTTCGGTGTCACTGACGTCTCTATACTGGTCTCCGCCACTTACCATGCATCTGATGATCCTCGCGGTCGACCGTAGGTCAATCCAGTAACCGTGTATTTTCGTTGTTAAATAATCATCAAGCCTAACATTGGAAGTGATGTATACTCTTTTGCACTCTAAGGTACTGTGGGATGTCTCACTCCGCCCCCATATTCAGTTTGTCGGTTTTCATCAAATACTGCTGATAAGGTTTAAGCACACGATAGCGTTAGATTTGGTTAGGACTTCCCGCAATCGAACATGGGTCAGGTCGTGGTTTTGGATGTATCAAACTTTCACTTCCTCTGTGTGAAACGTGCTTAGGCATCTTCGACACGGACAATAAATGCCCTGTAAGTGAAGGTGCGGCTACGCTCGTTAAACCCTGAAAATTCCAGTCTAGTGTCTGCCATGCTTTGGGAGTGGTGAATGATGACGCACGTTTTCGTTAATAGCAATTACTATTTGTGACCTCTGATTGGTGCTCAAGCAGCGCATTGCTATGAAAGGGTTGCTAACAACGTTCTAACTCTATCGCGATGTTCAGCGCCAATGCTGTACGTGTGGCTTCGGTAGTGGATGATCTGCTGATAAACGTTTGTATTCATTAAAGTGAGTTTTATGACAATCTTGTCTTTTAATGCTCCCTGATATGATAGTACGGCGCATGCGCTTCCTTAACAACTCATATTTCTAAGTGTATGGATAAGCCCGATTTTCCTTACGCAAAATTGACTTGCCTCATGACCTGGTTTGCGTCTTTAGGATCGGCGGCAACCTTTTCTATGTTTTAGTGCTTCTTCACTTTTCGATGCCTGGAAACGCATTGTCAGCCTTTCATTCCGGTTAGCACATAGCTCAGAATAGGTTATAAATAATATGTCTGCATTGTGTAAGGAACATATTTTCTTTGCCCCTCAAGTTTTATAGAAATTTCTTAACCGTTTGCCCCGCCCAGGTTCTGTACAACTGTCTGTTTGGGTCTTGTCTGTTGAATCGAGCGCTATTTTGAAAAGTAAGCCGCGCAGTGCCTGGCACAATCAATTCAACTGCTCCTAGGTTCTGGAATTTGGACAGTAAGAATTTGATCTGCATCAATTAGTTGATGGATTATTTGGAACAATAATATTCTGTTCGATTTCCCTTCACGCATGGGGCTTTTCGGTTTTCTATGCGGGTCAAGAATCGAGCCATTTGGTTGTCGGCATTTATTATAAAACACAAATACAATGTTAATTATTTTAAAAAACCAGGGCAGGCATTGAGGATGAAAGATTATGGCTGGTTTAGATTTTGGAGACGACATGAGTGAAATGACTCCTTTGGTACAACCAGGCCTCAGGGCTCTCTTTGCGCGCAGTGAAATAAAGAAGTAAGTCAGATCATTATACCAAAGTTTTGTTTAGGCCAAGAAAACCCCCTTTCCCGAACTTTATTGTCCATATTGTGTTTGAAGTAAAAGATGACCATTCTTGTTTGTGCAGTGAGCGACCAAAGGACAACTTGTTCAGTTACAACTAAAATGACCCCATCAAGTTTTCAGCCGTGGCTTCAATTTAGAAATAGTACTTCCTGCGAGCGTACAAAATCCGCACTTGGCATGGTGGGCAAAATTAGGGAGGAGGCTGTTCTAAATTCAAAACACACTGCAAGAAACTCCCGACAGATAACCAAATGCAAAAATGAACTTACGCATTAAATCACTCAGCAGGTGAATTAATAAATGTAATAGAAAAAAAAAGCAGAATCAGTTTTTCAGAAGAAACAGCGTTTCAAGTCTATACAACGACTCAACGCCTACAATGCGAGAAATAACGGCCCTTGATCATGCTTTAAGAACCATAGAGGTCGAATTAACAATAACAATTTAGCAATAACTAGGGTAGAACTAGATGGCGCATATTAAAAGAGAAAAAGAAAAACACTCGTTGAGGCTGCTGGCCAACTTAGGGCAAGTATTAAAGAATGAATAAACCAATAGACTAATAAGTCGTGAACAAGGAGGAGAATCACATGGCCAGACTAGAAGTGACGACTACTAACCGAGACCTATTACGAACTCAAGGTGAACGTGAATAAGAGAACTATCGAAAAAATTTTATTTGAAGGACGCAATCGCTAGCTGACGAATAAGAACTTGTTTTGAGAGCAGGGAATTGTCACATTCGGCATGCGTCATTATATCTGCTTGGATTTGCATTAAGTCACTGGTGATGGCTATTACAGGCGGCGTGGTCAAAGCCTCATTACCTCGCCGCCCTCGCCTCCATCTCCGCATGATAAATCTTGGGTAAAAAAACAGCTGTGATATTCTTGCAAGTTTATTAAAAAAAATTAGATGTGGTAAGGCAGTGGACGCTTTGACCAGGAATATTGGGGAGTAAATATGTCAGCTGGCTTTTGTCTTCTGCAAGCAAAGTTGTTGGCTTTATGGCCGCCGCACTTATGGACTTTAGTTAGCTTACACATATTTTGGGTTAATTTTAGGTAAGATAAAGGACCAAGTCAAACTCCTAGGCCTGTTAATCCAAGTACATGCGCTGTCTTTCATTTCATGGTCATCGCGCTAACAGAGTGCCGCGAGCGTTGCTGTGTTCTTCAATGCCTTTGAGGCTTTGGACTTCGGGTTTTAGATGGCTTATTCTTGGGGGTTCATCTTGTGTTTTTACTGCTTGCAATATTACTGGCTCAGTATTTATGTCGTTTTGTCCGACCTTCTGTTCATTCCTGCAACGAGGATTTTCTATTGTTGTAGTTTATATTGTACCTATCTGGAGCCTGAGGTCAGAAGGCAGCTGTAGATAACCAGTGCCTACAGCAAAGTACTACTTTCGATCTTGCGTAATTGTTTAAAACATTTTTGGTACCTTTTTAATTCTGCACGGGTAAATAACAGTCGAATTAATGGCGTCCTCTAAATGTGCTTAAGTATTGTTTTTGTGGTCATAGGCCAGTAGAAGGATCTGTTACTGTGCGTCTTGTCTGTGATGTGAACCTAGCATAACACCAATCGTAAGGAGCGTACGAGTCGTTTAGTCGTTATATTCCCGCTCTCAATGTGACCGACCCTTAGACTAGTGTCTAAGATAAATGTTGTCCATGCTGATGTCTATGCATCTTGCCTCTATGGACCCCGTAGGTGACCCGCCCTGTGCCTGAAGTGAAAGATGTCTGTTAGGAGGATTCCAGTCTAGTTATTATTTTTGTGCACGCCCAATAATACAGGGGTATTTGCCACGCCATTGATGCCGGTCAACTTTTTGTATTGAAAGTCTGTCTTGACCATTAATATTGAATTCGTTACAAATCCTTTGTCAAAAGCCTTCATGTCTATTTGGGTTTGCTGAATGGATTAAACGGTTTTGTATTTGGAAATGGCGCTCGCAGTTCAGTCATAATACGTCTGAAAGGTATGTAATAGAAATTGAAATCTGTACCACTGACTCACCAAAGGTTCTGGGTCGAGTTAAAAGATCCAGCCGATACGACACTCCATCAACCATTGATGCACAAACACACAGCAAGTTTAACTGTTCTGATAAAACTGCATCGCGGTATGACTGAACCACCACTTTAAGCGCGATGTACGTCTTTTTTAAAGGGGGGTTAAGATATATCGCTTATTGGAGTTACTTACCTTTTTATGAAGGTGTCAGGTCTGGGTCAAGATAGGCGTGGGTGTCTGGTTCGTCCTATACATTTTTAAGATTGTAGTGCGGCTCAAATAAGAATATTTTTGCGATCAGGTTATCTATTTGAAGGCACTCATCTTTAATTTGTTTTAAAATTTTTTAATTAATGTTTGTAACAATACAAAACTCAAACGACCGCCCTTCGTCTTTTTAGAACATTGCTATTAATATATACGAATGCCCGAAACCAGAACGGTTCGCGCTCCATGAAAAAATTACTACAAAGTAGTCTAATGGATTACTATAAGCAAGCCAAGAGAATAATAAGATTAAAAACTTTACTATGCAGGAATCTTTCAGTTAGCCAGTTAACCATTACCTGATGGTTAATTACGGGTTTTTGCTCACTAAAATGAAGCAATGAGTATACTATCGGACATTGCTCTCAAACATAGACAATGCGAATCCTGAAAAACAATGTTGACCTTCAACTGATAGAAGAAGTAGGGTTCTATTTTGATAAAGAGTAGCTCTGAACCAATGTTAGGGGGCTTTTTGCACTGACCTATCCGGGACTTTCATAGTTTTAGCGGTTACGCCAAACTAACACACTACATATGATGGAGAAAATCCCGCTCGATCTTGCATTACATTCATTACTCTTTGTTCAGTTTGGATGAGTGAGCACTGATGAAAACCTTATATGATGAAGGCTCTCTCAACTGTCCCACCACCTTTAAGAGCTCTTCAGTAACGGGAAAGCTGCATATTGTGATTATGAAAATTATTACAATTCCCTAATTTTACCGTTTAAAAGATTTAGTTTGTGCGAAGGGTGGCGTTGGATCATTTAATATTAAAAATCATAAGACAAAGCGGGGAATGTTGTCAAATGTGATAAACCTGCCACATTGTTTTTGAAATAAATATATACGTGACCTAAAAAATAATGTCGCGTGGGCAGAAGAATTCAAGGAGTCTACATTAGCGCCTGTAAGGGTGTATAACCTTAGAATTAAAAGGTCCACTTGCGATGTTGCCCGGACTTGCAACAGATCGGTGAGCTAGGCGCTTTGTATGGTTTTGAGTACACTAAAGACTGGTTCGATTATAAACGCAAAGAGGTTGCGCGACAGCAAAAAGTTTCCTAAAACTAGAACAACTGGCAGTCTCTAGAAAGCAAATACTGTTGGCCAGTATGAATATAAAATAGTTCGAAAAAACTGACCTCTCAAATGGCCCTTCGACACCATATTTAAGACATGGGCGAAATAAAAATTTGATTTCCAGAAGCCCCATTTACATATTTAGCCGTCAAAAAAAGTTTCAGAAAAGCATTCAATCGGGCCCTTCTACATGTAAGTTTTATGCCGGACGACAATTGTCGGAAAGAATTTGAATGTAATACGCCTGTATTGGGAAAAAACGTACACTCTCACAAGAAAAGTAACAGTTTATAAAAAAATAGCTGCTACATCAAAAATACAGTTCTTTCCCAAGCAGAAAATAGGAGACTCGTTACAATGATATTTGAAATTTCTGTCGCTTATGATGTGGAGTGGATGGGTGTTGTGGGCGGTAGTGACGTCCTTTGAAAAAGGAATTTAAATATCTAGTGGCAAAACTTTGACGTTATACCGCCTGAACGTCTGTTGTGTCGTTCTTCACAATGGTGAGGGCTATTAAGAATCATAACAACATGCACAAAAATCAATGTTGACTTAATGAGAAACAATCTTACTGATACTGAACTGGAATTAATCTTACACATTTAGGCCTCGTAGGGTTTTCTTTATTACCTGAAACAAGTTTTGACGGTGGGAGTATGATAAAAATAATAACTGGATTAGATTAAATTCTGTTATAAAACTATGGAGCAGTTAAACTCTTTATGCATAAAATCCCCTTCCAAATTGTTCCAATGATGAGTGGGAGACTGTTGTGGCATAATAAAACATATTTGTCCTAGACTTATACAAACAGTTTTTCGTTATAAATTTTAATCATATGGTGATTTCTGTGGTTCCAACACTTAAATGGAACAAAGCATGTCATGATTGTAGGGCTTTATCATGGACAGATGATGAAATATATTTAGTTGATCCCAGCAAATATAACGGAGTGAATGTCTAGAACGCTTTTTTTATATTGTTTGAGGGGACTCGCATACGCTATTTTTTATTGATGTTTTCAGCAGAAAAAAAGGACATAGTTAAAAAAAGAAACACTTTGTCGAAAACTAGCTTTCAGCGGAAGACATGCTCGACATAAGTGTCGTGGATTTTATGTCAGAAATATAACTCAGTTTTAAAAGGACTCATAGAGAACCTGTTAATGACTGTATAGCGTTATTTCAAATGAAAGACAGAGATCATTTGACGAATGTTCTGCTGCGAATAATGATGTTATTGAAATAACGATCAAGGAACAACCATAGGATATATAAAAAACTAAAAATAGGAAAAGTTATGAGTTGTAAATAGTATGAAATCGGATAACCCTCGCACAGTACTGTTTGTTTGTAGTAATGTTATTTTGGTTATTGACGTCTTACTTGTCAGGAAACAGGAATATGTGATCTAGGTCCATTTCGCCAAAATACTCGATGGAGGGAGCAAGTGGGGTTCGAGCGGCATATTACTGTTCTCTTAAGCTCTACCGGCGATGACGTTAAACCCGGAAGTACACGTGCACAACACGGTCACCGGGGGACACCAGGGACAGAATTGACTCATATCAAAACTGTGGCCGAATGAGCGCGTTCGAAATTCCCCGAGCAACATCAGATCTAGTCAAACAAGACGGGAAAACAACGTGCTAAAATCGCTGCTCGGTGCCACCTAAATTGGGAGACGGAAGAAAGAGGGAGGTGGGGCACTAGAAGAAAATGGCACAATGTGGCTCTTTGGACAGACACTGTTTCCACAAAACGCTACACTCCCATTTCAATACGACTGAACAAATTTATTCTTCCAATCACCACAGTCACACAAATTACGGTGTTGTTTGAACAATAGAAAGCCCTAACATCAGCAGCTAGATAGGAAAGCAAATACACTGCTTGTATGTGCGCTAGACAGAAGAGGAAAGCCTATCACTTAGGGCTAATCCCCTTAGACTAAACAACACAGAATCCTACAACCTAGTGTGTAATAACAAAATAACACACCAGAATAGTCTTTCTTTTTTTTTTGTAAACTAAAGTAGGTAAACTTACACAAGACCGAGTTTCGCGCAAACACGGTATCAGAACTAAGTGTCAAAGTTTGCCTTGTAAACAAAGCACCAAATGCTTGGCAATCCTGCCTACACTTACCTTACTAACACAGTCGGCGTCTTGGGTACAGGCAAATGCAGACCAAAATCCTAAATCAGTACAAGCACTGATATCGACGACTCTGCACAAGCAAACCTATTAATCTAGAGTTCAAAACCCCCTTCTTTCTCCACCCAAGTACCTGTTCTAACTAAGGCAATGAGAAAAGGAGAACGAACTCCAGAACCAATAGCCGGCGGTACTAGACAAAACAAAACAAACGCGGAGACGAACGCGGAACGGAAGCGCCGAAGGTCCGACCACGGAGCACGGAACTCACCTGCCGACAGCACCCAAAACCGGTCCGCTCCAATGGGTTCCCTACCGACTCTAGAACCCACCCAACCAACCACCCATCAAATACACGTAAGAGAGATAGACGGATCTCTCAAGGGTCGGGCGGTAGTGAGTTCAGAGTGTCGCTTTTATACTACCACATACACATTCCTGTACCCCGCATCTCCACCATAATTGTCATGTGCGAGTACACCTGACAGGGGGGGTTCTTAAACAGGTAATGTGCAGTGCAGAAACGAGCGATCACTCAATCCCTCACACCACCAGACCACAAGAGAAAGAGTTTCAACAATATTTTACTTCACATTACAACCATTCACTCACACTAGCACTCCAGATGGGGTATGGGTCATAACAAAGGAGAGGAAAAACAGCCGAGAGAGGAAAGAAAGAAAGAAAAAAAACCATGGGCATAGAAGAGAAAAAGCACTAATTCAGAACTAACTGACCTAGGGGACAAAGTAAATTAAATAGACCACAAAAAACCCGCCAATATCCTGGGATCCCGCTACGTCCCACACCTAACCCACTAAACCGCTACAAAGACATTAACGTAACAGAAGAAAGACAGTACTAAAACAATAATACATCAAACAGGACTAGTCAGGGTTAAACAAAACAATAAGAAAAAGAAAACGAATCAGTACCGGCTTCAGGCCCACACCCACACACGCCAAACCCACCCACACCACAACACGACTTAAGACTCATCTGATCCTGTGCCCGAGGAGGTTCACCGTGGGAGGTGGATCCTAAGAAGGGCGAAGCCCGCAGTGGGCTGGTCTTCCAGTCCGAGGCGAAGATGTCCCAGTGAAGGGTGAAGCACACCTTCACAGTCCTCAGTGCAGGCAGTGGCTGGTCTTCCAGTCCGAGGTGAAGTGTCCCAGTGAAGGGTGAGGCACACCTTCAACAGTCCTCAGTGCAGCGACTGGTGCCTGGATACGGATGGCGTCTGCCAGGTCCCGGGATGCTGGTCCTTCAGCCAGTCCCAGACCGGAGCTGCCGGAAACAATGGCAATTTTTTCCCGCCCTACGGCGGAGATCAGTTCCCAGATGAGAAGTCATCTTTTTATCGTCTTTGTCAGTGTGTGGCAACAGTGGGTCCGGCAGTGTGTCAGTGTGAAGGGTCACAGTGCCGTAAAAAGGTCAACAATGTCTTCGTCACTTTAAAAAGGGTAAATAAACTATAAATAACTTCTTTCACATTCTTCCTTTGCTTTTAACCTGTACTCATGGCATTCCTTGCATCCTGTACCCATGGCATACCTGTACTAAGGATAACTTCCTTAGTCAAAATCTCAATGATAAAACCAACTAAAATCCATCCATACGTCTGTCACACAAACATAAAGACAAGGACACAACGAGAACGGAACCATATGCGGGCGATACGGCCGGAATTCCACACTCCGTGGTCTAAGTGTCAAGCCGTTCGAACGCTCATGCTTCCACGATCCGTCTCGTACTACGAAACAACAAGGAAAATAAACTAACACTTACGATATCCTTCCGGCCCACATCACATATTAAGCAATACAAGCATTGACTCGACCTGTATACTCAGAGAACAACAAATACAGCTTCTATTGACTAAAATGGTAGTTAGAGACTTTCAACTTAGTCCAAAGTAACCGAATACCTAGCCGCTAAGGACCGAAAACACAATTAAAGATAATGCGTTTCCTACAACTCCACCACAAAATGAATATCTCGACACCATTCTCATACCTGTTCCCCTTCTTTGGAACAGTTACACACAGAAAAGGTTGTGTCGAAGCTAACAGCACATTAAGGCAGAAGAAAAACCGCAACCACTGAGAGGTTAGAAAACCCAAATAAACAAGACACTGTCCAAGACAGACCATATAGTTACCAAAATGGCGGGTGGGCGAGGTAAGAAAAACGGTCCGCTCCCCAATCCGATGAAGGATGGCAGCCGAAAACCGTGACGGTCCCCAATGAAGTGGACTCCAGGTCAGGGATGACCTAAGTTGCTTCTTCCAGCTGGCAGGGATAGGGATCCCAGAGGTTACAAGCGGAATTCTTTCCTTCCACCGAAGGGTGAAAGACAGTTCCACGCAACCCACGTCGAAGTGGATTCAAACAGGAAGGCTCCAGCTGGCAGAGATAGAGATCTCTCCGACTCCAAAGTTCGTAAGCGAGTGCCACACCACTCGCCAAAACAAGATGGCAACCAGTCACAAAACAGCTCAGCTGTGTCTCCTGACATCAGCTGATGAACCACGTGGAAAACGATAAAAGAACAGAAAAGAAAGCTTTAAAAAAAATAAAAAGAAGAGAAATATTGGAGGATGGGAGCGAAATGCACGGACGTAGCGCGCCCATGATGACACGAATAACAAACTGGTCAACAACCCGGCCAATGTAGTGAAGATGTCGCTAGCCACACTCCACTTTATATCAGGTTTGGGAAGAAATGAATTGTCTTCCAAACCAAAAGTATTTACGTCCGTGACAATTAGTTTATCTCATTACGTCTACTTTTTTCTTATAATGATGTTGATGTAAATAGTTTTACCCGTTGTATTGATATTTTTACAATTTGCACATTCGATTCATCTGTGAATGATATATAACTCTCTCTCTCTCTCTCTCTCTCTCTCTCTCTCTCTCTCTCTCTCTCTCTCTCTCTCTCTCTGTATGGACGCATTAAGTGGTTAAAATAAAAATTAGATGTGATGACAAACTTGTTGATTTGTTGATGAAAGAAAATGTACGATAAATCTGAAACAGGAAGATATTTGTAACTTTTTTTCTTCGTTCATAAGCGAATTTACTCCAGAAGTCACTGTTAAGGAAGACTCGGTGATAGGTTTCCTGTGCACTTTTTGGAATAGTTTAGTTTACTGTTTGCTGATGATGCACTTCTGATATGAGAAACAGTGGTTGGTTTGCATACGCAATTAAACAATTTAAGAAACTCGGTCAAGAAATTGCAATTAAGGTCCATTTGAATAAAAAGTAATATTGTTTTAGAAAAATCACAATACGACTCATCTAATTTTCGGCCACGTGGCCTTTTTCAAGAGAAAAAAACAAAAACAATGCAACTATGTGATGTCCATTTTCATTGTTTTTGTTTTTTCTCTTGAAAAAGGCCACGTGGCCGAAAATTAGATGAGTGGTATTGTGATTTTTCTATACTGTTTTCTTCCCTTTGGAGGACTATTGCTTTTGTGTCTAATATTGTTTTGTTTTGCTTTTTAAGAAAAAGGGGGCTAGCTTGCAATAAGAGAAAGATGGTTATATGGCGGTATTGCTATATGACGGTCTGGCTATATGACGGTGTCTAATATCACATAGTTTGTGAACAGACGTAAAATTAAAGTACTACTACTACTATATGACGGTATTGCTGTATGACGGCATTGCTATATGACGGCATTGCTGTATGACGGTATTACTATATGACGGTATTGCTATATGACGGTATTGCTGTATGACGGTATTGCTATATGACGGTATTGCTATATGGCGGTATTGCTATGCCAGTGGTCAATGTTAAATCAGTGGTATTGGAATTATTTTGTTCTCAGCGTGTTTGAGTTTTGTAACAGCCTGTAACGATACGTGTAACTGTGAAAAAAGGGAGAAAAAAAGAAAGAAAAAAGAAGAAGAGATGAAGGAAAAAAACAAAAAACTCTGTGTCATGTTATGAAGAATACACTTGATCACAACAAAAAACACCAGTTCTCTTTCTCTTTCTTCCTTTCTCTGCTTTTTCTTTCTCTCTCTTTCTTTCTTTCTCTCTTTCTTTCTTTCTTTTCATCCTTTCAAACACACACACACACACACACACACACACACACACACACACACACACACACACACACACACACACACACACACACACACACACACACACACACACAGAGTTTGTCCCAGTGGCAGCAGGGGAAGAATCGTGGACACCACCTGAGCTCTAGTCCCATACATTTAGGCCGTCAGGGTCATTTGTTTTCAGTTTGTGGCGCCACAATCGTTCCCTGACTTTGCGTTTGCACGCATTCTTGGAGTGCCACTGTTCTATTGCAATAACCCTCTTGTCCGCCATGGAGTGGTTGTTGGCTTGGAAGTGTTTGGCTACCAGGGTTTCAGCACGGCAGCCTTCCGTTTCTCTGGTCCCTTCATTTTTTATGCTTGACCTGTGGCCATAAAAGCGTTTCTTTAGTGCCTGTCCCGTCTCCCCAACGTACTGCGTGTCCCCACAGCGTGCACAATTGATGAGGTACACCACATCACTGCTGGTGCACGTCAGTCTATGGCGTACCTGGAACACCTGACCGGTGCGGACACTGGTGGACTGTGTGGTCTCTTGCAGATGTTCAGCGCAGAGGACATAGCTCTTTGACTGGCACCTGTAGCAGCCTGCAGGCCCTGGGGACACTGACTGGCACCTGTAGCAGCCTGCAGGCCCTGGGGACACTGACTGGCACCTGTAGCAGCCTGCAGGCCCTGGGGACACTGCCACCTGCACAGGGGGAGGCTGGGAGGGCATGAGCAGACTGCGCAGGTTTCTGCACTTCCGCTCTCCTACCATGGGGCTTGGGGGATGGCCTTTCTCATCCTTCTGCTGGTATGGAGCGTGGGCAGGAGCTCCCGTAGCCACTGGGCAATGGGAGGGTGGGCGGGGTTGTGTGTAATTATGAAGGGGACGCGTCCTGTGGAGTTGGTCCTGTTCCTGGACGTGAGGGTCTGCTGCCTTGGTATTGCTGCTGCCCGGTCAATGGCTTTTTGCACCAGGCCAGGGGGGTAGCCCCGCTTCACGAGACGGCCCTTCAGTTCCACACAACACTTGAAGAATACTTCCTCCTCTCAGCATAGTGTCCTCAGGCGG
>JAFLJL010016073.1:46341-67781 GCA_018398815.1 Conus ventricosus | reverse complement strand
TGGAGCTAAGAGAAAAAATGATTTTATTAAATACAATTTTGTTGAAAGAGTCTTCCTTTAGGGGGAAGTCTAGTAACAGGTGAAGTAAGATAAGTGACTGAATTTTTTTTTTTTTTTTTTTAGTCTTGAAGGATCAGGGTGGGGGCATCTGATTGGGAGGTAAAGCAATTAATAGAAAAAAATGTTCCAGAAATGCACACAGTCACACACACACAAGCCCTCACTCACACACACACACACCACACGCACGCACGCACGCACGCACAGGTTTTAAAGACCAAAGTTGAATCATTTGTTGTTTTCTGATGCACAGTACTCAGCCCTGACATGGCCTTTGCGGTCGGCTGGGGCTATAAGCAACATTATCTTATCTTATCTCCTGTCTGTTCACACAACAGCTGTTTCACACAACAGCGTTTCACACAACAGCCGTTTTACACAACAGCTGTTTTATACAACAGCCGTTTCACACAACAACCGTTTCATGCAGCAGCTGTTTTACACAACAGCCGTTTTACACAACAGCTGTTTTACACAACAGCCGTTTTACACAACAGCGTTTTACACAACAGCCCTTTTACACAACAGCTGTTTACACAACAGCTGTTTCACACAACAGCCATTTTACACCATACCCTTAAAACCGTAGCAAGGAGTTGAACAGGCTCCGAAAAGAATGCTTTTTTTTTTCTGTTTTGTGCATGTTATATATTAGCAGATGATGATGTTGTAGATCCCGTGGCAGAATGATATTTGCGGAGAAGACTTTACAGAAAACGCATTCTGTTAGAATTTCAGTGTCAGTACTAAAGAGAGACATGAATAGAAAGACAGGAGGAGGAGTGACGGGGGGGGGGGGGGGGGGGGGGGTCACATTGTATGAAAAGTAGGGGGGGGGGGGGGGGTCAAATTGTATGAAAAGTAGGTAGGTCTGTTGTAATATGTTCATGAGTTCTGCTCCCGTCTGTTCTGTGTACAGTTTCTATCATCACTTGCTGCACTCGGTCGAAAAAACCCACCACCAAAATGGCCACCAACATCTCTACTGTGAACGTAATCACCGTGCGCCAGCAGGTCATAAGTCAGTCACCAGAGCCCGTCATAATGCAGTGTCCAAAAAGATTACCAAATGCTGTCTTTTCGTCCGTTACATACTACAAAATTCCTATCATAACCCATTTCAGCCATTCGTTTGTAACATGAGCGGTTTTCTGAATGACGTCATCAGTAAATCAAATCTCTGTTAATTGACAGAACAGCTGAGCCTTGTTAAAAAAACAAAAAAACAAGTGATCTGACAAGGAGTACATTTGATTCTACACAACTTCCATATATTGAAACTTGGAAATGAATGAATAAGTGAAATTTATGCAGTGTATGGGGGGTACTTGTGCGTTTTCCCAAACAGTCTGCGGACGTGCTTGGAACGTTGACTTGAAAGTAGCCACAAGCTAGGCTGGCAGGCAATGCTCATGAGCAAAGGCACTTTGTTTCTGATGAAGAGCTGGTGGAAGTACGCCCTCATGTTTCTGTCCCAGAAATATTCCAGGCCTGTGACCAGTCATGTGGAACAGTGGAACAGATTTGGGGACACCACCTTGGTTTGAAAAATATAGCCTCAAGATAAATAACAAATTGGTAATAGATAGGATAAAAACAAACAAACAAAACAAAAACTATATAGATGTGTAGTGAATTTACCTTCAGTGTGAAAAGATCTTTCTAATCCATCTAACTACCGTCCCATAGCTTTGACCAGCTGTGTCTGTAAATTGATGGAAAAAATGGTCAATGCTAGGCTCATGTGGAAACTCGAAACCGATGGCCTTTTGGCGAAAGAACAGTGTGGTTTCCGCAAACATCGTAGTACAGTTGACCATTTGATTCGTTGGAATCTACACTTAGGACGCTTTTTTAAACAGACAGCATGCAGTGGCATTTTCTTCGACTTGGAGAAGGCCTACGATACCACCTGGAAGTCGGGGATACTTCATGATCTCCACGATCTGGGTTTTCGAGGTCATCTTCCGCTTTTTATTCAAAATTTTTTGGCAGACGACAGTTTCAGGTCCGGGTTGGCACCACTCTCTCTGATGTCCACGAGCAGGAGTTGGGTGTTCCACAGGGGAGCATACTATCGCCTGCCCTCTTTAGTATTAAGAGTCAACAACATTGTTAAATCAGTTCAGCAGGGTTCAGGACTGCTCATTGTTTGTGGATGATTTTGCTGTCTACGCAACTGGTAGCCTGTACCGAGTGTCCAGCGCAGGCTCAGCTTTGCGTAGATAAATCCATCGGTGGGCGGAAATGAAAACGGTTTCACCTTTTCTGCTACAAAAACCCAGTGTATTCACTTCCTAATTTCGTCAGTTTTTTCCAGATCCTGAACTTCACGTCGGGAAATCTCCCATTCCAGCTGTTTAAGAGGCCAAATTTCTGGGAGTCATTTTTGACCAAAACTTAACTTTCTCGGCCAATATTAAAAACCTCAAAACTGCTTGCCAAAAGGCACTGAATATTTGCGGGTCGTAGCACACACGATGGGGCGCTGATAAGAAAACTTTGTTGCACCTCTACAGAGCCCTGGTCCGTTCTAAACTGGACTACGGTTGTGCTGTGTACGGCTCCGCAAGATCATCTTACCTCAAACTCTTGGACCCTATCCACCATCAAGGGCTTCGTCTCTGTCTTGGAGCGTTCCGCACCACCCCTGTGTACAGCCTGTACGCAGAGGCAGGGTGAACCTTCACTGTCCAATCGCAGGCTGAAACTGTCTTGAATTATTACATCCGACTGTTCTCAGAACCACAGAATCCTGCCTATGACTGTGTTTTGACCTCCGTTCCAAAGTAAGTTTGAAACAAACCCGAAATGTATTCCGCCGTTTGGGCTTCGTATGCAGCCTCACGTGCGGAATGCAGGTATAGACCTGGGAGTAGTTTCCGATTTTTCCAAGTTTCCGGATCAACCTCCATGGACCTTTTTCACACCAGAGATTCGTTTCGATCTCGCAGTTTTCCGTAAGGAGTCTACCAGCTCTCTGGCGTACAAGGCTTTGTATGCCGAGCTCTGTTCCAAATTCCCATCCTATCAAAAAGTTTTCACTGACGGTTCCAAGTCTGAGGATGGAGTGGCTGTGCAGCCTACTGCCCTGGGGCTCCTTCTCAGATATTGTTGGAACATATACATTCAGATGCTTCTGTCTATTCTGCTGAACTTACTGCTCTAGTACTGGCTTTGAAGATAATCTCCCATTCTTCGAGGAGGGACTTTCTGGTTCTGTCGGATTCGCTGTCAGCTTTGGAGGCCATAGCTGGCCGCAAACCTTCAGCATCCAGAACTTTTACTTTTTTTTGAACTTTTTAGCAAGTTGAAGGCGGACGGTTACAACATTACTCTTGCTTGGGTTCCTGGCCATGTTGGCATCGGCGGGGAACGAAATGGTTGATCGTTTAGCCAAGAACGCACAAGGGAGAAAACTGTCCAACACTTCTATCCCTGCTCAGATGTGAAACCAAAATTAACGATTATGTGAGAGACCTCTGGCAGGAGGATTGGAACACACAGACGAATAACAAACTCTTTCAGATCCGTCCAAACCTAAAGACTTCCTCCCATCTACGTCGGGTGGTCGTAAAGAGGAAACGGTTCTGTGCCGGCTGCACACCGGCCATTCGTATTTTACCATTCTTACCTTTTAAAGAGTGAAGAAGCTCCGTGGTGCATTCCATGTCATGCACCACTCACAATGAAACATGTTCTTTTAGAGTGTTGGGACTTGCACGATGTGAGACACAAACATTTTACAGCGGAGTCCATGAAGATCCTGTTCAGGGATGTCCGCCTGACGTGATCCTTGGGTTTTTGAGAGAAATTACATTTTCATCTGATTTGAGATTTTACGGAAGAAGGATTTTTAACAAGTTTCTGGTTCGTTTGTAGACGATGTCATTTAACGAGATGTGTGAAAGTGGTTTTTTTTTTTTTTTTTTTTTTTTTTTAAATGACTGGTGAGTTGATTTTAACGTGGTGACAGCCCTGATGTGGCCCTCTGCGGTCGGCTGGGCTATAAGCAACATTATCTTATCTTATCTTACCTTCAGTGTGAGAATGAGATAGCACCAGACGTATGTGTGATGTGTTCACAGGTGATGAAGTTAATCTGGGTGGTGTTCTTTGGTATAAGGGTGGTTTTGAAAGTGATAGTCTCCAGGTGAATGATGTTAGCTGGAGCTATGGCTCACATTTGCAAATGACTTTTCAACAGATGTCTCACAAACTGTCATGTCTGACATCTTAATTGCTATGCATGGTCAGCAAATATAAAAATGATCTACCTACTACCACTGACCAGAGGAATGGTATGTCAACAAGACAGTGTGGGTTGACGTCAAACGCGGGTGATACCCTGATATGGCCCTTTGCTGTCGGCTGGGCTATAAGCACCATTGTCTTACCAAGACGGTGTGGGTTGACGTCAACGCGGGGGGGGTGACACCCTGATTACGGCCCTTTGCTGTCGGCTGGGCTATAAGCACCATTGTCTTACCAAGACAGTGCACATGTGCGCAAATCAGTTGTTGCCATGTCAACAGTTCTTGACTGCAGCTTGGAACTCCTCGATCACCCGTGACCTCCTTCAGGTGTGGTGCCCTCTGACCAACTGTGTCCAAGTCTAAAACAACACGTTTGGCCAAGATTGCCACAACAGGGAAACTGTCTAACGTGTCTGTCCCGTACACGGATCAAAAAACCCAAAGTTAATGATTATGTCAAAGACCTCTGGCAAGAGGAATGGACCTTGCAGACGGATAACAACTATTTAAAATCCGCCCAACCTGAAGGAGTTTTTACCATGTTCCCGGGGCGGCCGTAAAGACGAAACAGTCTTGTGCCGCTTGCACACAGGCCAGTCGTTTTATGCCCATTCTTATCTTTTAAAAGGTGAAGAAGCTCCGTGGTTCATTCCATGTCATGTTCCTCTCACAGTGAAACCTATTCTTTTAGATTGTTGGGACTTGCATGATGTGAGACATAAACACTTTACAGCAGGTCATGAAACCCTGTTCAGAGATGTCCCACCTGATGTGATTTTTGAGTTTCTGAAAGAGATTAACATTTTTCATCTGAATTGAAGATTTTACGGAAGAAAGATTTTTAACGAAGTTTCTGGTACGCTTTTAGAAGATGTATTTTAAAGAGATGTGTGTGAAAGGTTGTTTTTTAAAAAAAATTTTTATGACTCATGAGTTGATTTTAACGTGGTGACAGCCCTGATATGGCCCTTTGCGGTCGGCTGGGTCTATAAGCAACATTGCCTTAGCTTACATAAAACGACACAAAGGGCTGTGAGGCACTCTGCCGTGTGATAGCAATGTCGCTGATGCGACAGATGCGTTCTTGAGCTTGTGAGGCATTCTGCATGTGATAGCAATGTCGTTGATGCGACAGATGCGTTCTTGAGCTTGTGAGGCATTATTTTTTTCTTTTTTACTCTCAGGCACTGCAGTGCTTTAATTCTCTTCAGTTCTTTCCCTTGAATTTCGATCATCGGTGATCGACAGTTTTCTTCTTGGAATTATGGAATTAAAAAACAACATTTTTGTTATCTGAAGCAATATATCACCTGAAATAGACACATTCATAACACAAGTATTATTGTTTTAGAAATAATGCGCAGAATGTTACAAAAAAAAGAACGTCCGTCATGCAAAATGCAAAAATCTCAAAAACTGTAGCGAGTTAAGGTGATGTGTGTAAAGTGGGGAAGAGGGCAATTGTAATCATGGTGAAAAAATACCAGGTTTAATTCTGCTCTGACGTTCGTTTCATATTGAGGCTGCAACTTTCGAAACAGCCCTCATATTTGCAACAACAACAACAAAAATTGCTCAGCTCAGTACTTTGAAGGAAAGGGCAAGATATACCAGAATCCACAGTTGGATAGTGTACAGTAAGAAGCTTTGTAAGACAAAAGGTCACACAAGCAGTGTCACCGCCGTGGTCTGTCTGCATGTCTTCTTTGACGGCTTGTGGGGCAGTGTGAAAACAACAAGAAACAGACACAAAACAACATGCAGACGCCTGTGACAATCTAAACGTTTCATCCATTGACTGACACAAAACAACATGCAGACGCCTGTGAAAATCACAATGTTTCATCCCTTGGTTTTTTTTGGGAGGGGGATGTGGACTGTGGAAATGTAGATTGTTTTTATTTCCATATCCCTGTTTTTTACTCCCATATCCCAATTTCCTTCCCATTTCAAACAGTTGGGAAAATAAACATACTTTGTGCCCAAGGAGATTATTGATGTTATTCTATAACTTGATAAGCAATAAATGTGTGTGTCTATGCCTCTGGATGTTTATAGTGCCACAAACACATTGCAGATGTAATGATGTGCCTTTTGTGTGACCCCATGTCATGATGCATGCATACTTAATTGTCTACAGGCCTTTTTATATTTTTTGTCAGCACGCTTTTGTCATCACTTTCATGTTTGTTTCGGATTTGTCTTCTTTTTTTTTTTTTTTCCCATTCCCCCAGTGTTTATTCATCTGTATTTAGAATTGGGGGGGGTCGCTGTTAGACTTAACATCTAGTTATGTAACGAAACATGCATGAATAAGAGTTTGGGACATGTTGTGATACTTTTTCTCCAGAGAGCTGGAGTGGCCTTCATTCATCAGATAGCATTCAAAGGAACGTTTATATTCTTATAAGTTTATAACATGCTGCGTAAATGATAAGCGAGGACTCTGATGTTGACTGCCTGTGCACAGCTTGTGCAGAACCTTCAGAATTATTTTCATCTAGAGAAGACAGTGGCAGGAGAGAGAGAGAGAGAGAGAGAGAGAGAAAATGCACAATTGTGAAAAGAAAAAAAGACAGAAGCGAAAAAAAAGAAAAAAAAGGGGAAAAAAAAGGGAACAACCTATCTAACCATGTTGGTTGCTGCTGTTGGCTGTCGCTCAGATGAGGATGCTGACCTGGACTTCATGGAGATGGAGGGCGCGGGGGCCCCACTTCCGGGGTCATGGTCACAGCCACAAATGCCCCATGTGGAGCTGGTTGCCCCGGCGACGACCCAGGAAGAACAGCAGAAAGAGGAAAAGAAACGTGAGTCAAGTTGTGTGTCGGTGTGTGTCAGAAGTATTTCGTTTGTGTGTTGTTGTGTGTCAGAAGTATTTCGTTTGTGTGTCGGTGTGTGTCAGCAGTATTTCGTTTGTGTGTTGTTGTGTGTCAGCAGTATTTCGTTTCACTTGCCTTTCAAGATAAAACATGCATTCTTAAGAAGTGCGAACAGTTAAAGAGCGATGAATGGTTTGAAGTTTGTTTAATTTGACCTTTTAATGACCTTTTGGCATGACTTTTCCGTGACAACCACATCATTCTTGTAGAGTGCCAAACAAATGATGGTTAAAACTTTTGAAACTGTTCCTTATTTTTTCCCCGTTTTCACTGTGATTTTCTTCTGGCTGATGAACAGTTGTGGCTTGTGTATGGATTTTTGTTTGGTTGTTTGTTTGTTAATTTGGCAGTTGCTGTTTGCATACCAGAGCACTGACTGGGAAATCATATCATTTTTTTGAGAAATAGAAGAGTAAACTTCATGGGGGTCAGGTTTTTTTGTGTATGTCTTTTTTGTGTTTGTTTGTATGTTTGCTTTTCTATGTGACTATGCAGATAACATACAATGCTGTTCCTTTCAACAGAGTGAGATGATTATCTTTTCCTTCTCAAATAGTTCCACAGTAACGAAGGGTACAAAAATTAACCAGACGTAAACATAGCACCGGCTGTACACTGATGTACTTTTGCTCTGTTTTGTAGAACACCGTTTCAAGAAAAGAAAAGAAGAAAAACAAAGAAAAGGAAAACCTATGCACCACATTACCTGAAAATGCACCTGACACCGACGTTGGGAAGTGTACTGACAGTCAAAGAACATTGGGAACAGCATTGACAGTGGATGTGGCTGCTCGTTTTTCTCTTCTTTTTCTTTTGTGTGTTGTTTACTTATTGTTAAGAACAGATGTCAGTTCAGTTTTGAAACTATCATGCTGCGAGAGTACTTATTAATTAATGCACAACGAGAGTTCTCTTTCATTTTCAGTGAAGTCGATTGTAAAAAAGATCTAAAGTACAGATTTTGCCAAAGTACACCTCTTTTAAAAAAAAAATGTTTTAGGTGTGTTTAATAGTGTTTGACTGATCAGTAGGCGTGTGTATCTGAATGTGTTCGTAATGCTCGTGTGGATTGAATAAGCTCGTTCATGAGTATATCGGTGGAGAGATGAATGAATAAGCAAACACTGCAGGACATGATTTATCATGTGATCGAATAGACCAACAGATAAATAAGTCTGTTCATTGATTGATTGATTGATTAGTATGTTAATGTGCTATCGATTGATTGAATAACAATTGTAAATGCTGCTGATTGATTGATTGACTTTGTAATATTGTAATGCTACCAGTGCTGTGGATTAATACTGTAATGCTGCTGATTGATTAGTCAGTATTGTCATGCTGCTAACTGATTGGTCAGTATTGTAATGCTGCTGATTGATTAGTCAGTATTGTCATGCTGCTAACTGATTGGTCAGTATTGTCATGCTGCTAACTGATTGGTCAGTATTGTCATGCTGCTAACTGATTGGTCAGTATTGTCATGCTGCTAACTGATTGGTTAGTATTGTCATGCTGCAAACTGATTGGTCGTGTTGTCATGCTGCTAACTGATTGGCCGATTGATACTGTGATGGGCTTGCAGCGACCCTTCGGGAGCTGAGCGAAGAGGAGAGGAAGCAGATCATGATGTCGGAAGGCTTCCAGAAGTTCTTTGACACCACGTCGCGCGTCGTGGAGAGAGCTCTGGCGGAGGACGTCGACATATTTGTGGACTACTCCGGCAAGGACGGGTCCGGCAAAGATGAGTGAGTGAAACAGTTGGTTCCTTCCCCTCCACCCCTGCACGCCCTCCTCCCCCCACCACCACCACATTCCTCTGACTCCATCTGTTCTTTCTTATCCCTTCTATGAGTATGTTTGTCAGTGTCTGTCAGAGTGTCTCTACGCCACCTCGGAAGCAGTGCACCCACGCCGCTCATTCCGACACCCCGTCCACAGTCACAGCCCGGTCGGCCCCGCCGCAGCCCCGGCACCGGCAATCCACAGGGAGCAGTCAATGTCAAATCGTCAAGAGGCAACCACCGGAGGAGACACTGCACTGCTGCCGAGTCACTTCGGTGGTGTTCAGTGGCGCCTGTTCTGATCTAACATACGCAGGAAACCACCTACTAACCCCCCTGCTGACGACAATAATTGCTTAGTCGCGGAGCCGGCGTGAGTGAGCTCTCCCCTCGGAGGGCGCCACCACGTCCGTCCAACGACAGCCCCCATGGACTCGCCGATCCCGGTGACCCCGACAGAAGCAAACCAAGGCCACAGACGTGGAGAGGACATCGAAATTGAGGTCACCATGAGAGCAGGGCATGAAGGGCCACAGAATTTGAGGACATTTTTTTTAATGCTGATCGATGAGAATGAGGATGATTAAGATGATGCTACGGATTTCCATTTTGGTCTGAGACTACATGACAAGGCTGTACTCTACGCTTCCTTTCATAATATATCCGGCGTCAACCAGGCCCGACAGATACAGGCACCTGCAGTGTTGGTCAGGAAATTTGAGCAACACTCTCAGAAACGCATCCATTAAGTGGATGAAACTCGACTGTGTGGTCCCAGTCTTCCCAACTGAGTCCGCAGCAACTCAATCTGGGTAGGAGCCAGTCGGGGCAGAAAAACCCACATGACTTCTGATGGGATTCGAACCCACGACCTCCAGCCGGGAGTCCGTGACACTAACTGCTTCGCCACAGCAGCTGGTCAGAGTGTCTTTTTCGTATTCATCGTTTGCCCTTCTCTCTCTCTCATGCTGTTTGGTTTGGTTTGGTTATTACGATGGCTGTTTCATCTTCAGTGTGGCTCTCGATGACATCATTTCCGCTGCGTTCATTCCGCCATCTCCCTGACACACACAGCCACACCTGGCTGGTCCTGGTGGCAGGCTGTGCCCCGGCAGTCCATTTTGAGCCATTGAGGATGGATGGCCACAGGGCAGCTTGCCAGGGGAGACTCTGCACCGCTGTGGAGTCTTGGGGCGTTCACTGGTGCCTGTTCTGGCCCAGCGTGCAGACGCCATCACGGCTGTTCAGAACAAGCCACTTAGTTTTGAGGGAAAGGGAGTTTACAGCTCGCCCACAGCGGCAGAGGCCAAGCCGTGAATGCAGGTCTGGGAAAGGGGTGTTTTCTGCAGGCTGCTCCCCACCAGCCAGCTAACCGTGCTGTACTCGGCGAACTGAATGTCATCTGTGTAAAGCCGGTCTGGCAACAATGTGTTCGGCATTGCTGAGTGGCCATTACAAGTGGGGCTGTTAGTTTGATAATTAGTAGTTGTCATGAAAAATGTAATATACCTGTGCTTTTGATATGACTGAATAGGCAAATTCCTGACAATCCTTTTAACACCAAACTCGACTAGGTTTATGTTCCTGTAGATAATGTAGATATGGCATGAAAGCTTGTACACAAGTGGTCAAGCGATATTCAAACAATGACAACACACACACACAATTGTGCAAAAATGACGTCATCACTTTCTGGGAACTTAATTTTCCCTAGTTAACTAGTACACAAGTTTGATATATGCCTCTGCTTGGACTACAACAACAAAAATGTTCGATTAGAAATGTGTAAGCCTTGTTTGTTCGGCCCTTTAACTAAGTGTCTCGAATGGGACGGAAAACTAAAGCTGTGCCATCCACTGGGCCCGCTGTGGAGTCTAGTGGCGTTCACTGGTGCCTGTCTGGTCCAGCGTGCAGACGCCATCCACTGGGCCCACTGCTGACAACGTTGATTGCTTGGTTGCGTGCTTTTTTTTGTCTGCCTCTCCCTCATCCGCCGCTCTCTGACTCTCCTCCTCAGGTTTTGATTCTTTTCACCCGCTTCCGTTCCACTCTGACCCTCCTTCGTCTCCCTCCTCCTCCTCCTCCTTCCCATTCCCGTCCTTTAGGAATGTGGCTCCTCTGCCGTCCACAAATGTCAGTTTGAACATCTTCATGCACAAAGAATGAGTGCTTATCAGAGGGTGTGTGTGTGTGTGTGTGTGTGTGTGTGTGTGTGCGTGTGTGTGTGTGTGTGTGTGTGTGTGTGTGTGTGTGTGTGTGTGTGTGTGTATGTATGCATTGTGTGAGAAATGTGTGGAGACGTTGTGTTCACGTTTGATTGTGCATGAAAGAACTCCATGATTGGGTTATGAGCATACACATTATGTATGTGTTTGTGTATGTGTGTGTGTGTCTATGTGTGTGTTTGTATGTGTATGTGTGTGTTTATGTGTTCATGCCGTCTGTAATCACTTCGGGAACGTCATTTACTGTGGGTTGGTTAGAACGCAGGCGACAGTCGGGCGGTCAGTTTAGTAATAGACTAAGACAAATTTCCAGACCAACAAAGTCCGTAACACAGCTATGATGGAAAGCAGCAATGGTTGTTTCATGCTTGCAACCTCTTGTCGACGGGAAGAGTCGGTGGCAGATTTGCCAGTAAAGGCTATCAAACCTGCTCTTATTTTATAGTTAGGAAAATATTCTTCTGTGTTTGGCATGCAGTCGGTGCGGCCCTTTGGGAGAGGGGGGCGTGGGGGGGGGGGGGGGGGGGGTGGGGGGAGGGGGGGGAGGTGGCAAGAAATACAGTCTGTCTTGTGAGCAATCATACATCATGCAAGCGCTTGACCTGTCACCCAGATAACAGTGATGGTGAGGGGACGTTTCAGACGAAGAAAGTGATACAGAAGTGGGTGAAGCAGAGGTGTTAGTGTCTTTGACAGTGGTGTTTGTTGATCCCATGGTCTATACAGCGGCATCAACCGTCAGTGGCATTGACTTGACTTGACTTGGTCCCTTAGACGTCGGTCCGTAGGGGCACCCCTGAAGCAGTGACAACCATCCTTCTCCATTCCTCTCTGTTCTCCGCCCTCCGCAATGTGTCTCTCAGCCGCAGGCCTGTCCATTCCGTGATGTTATCCTCCCATCTTTTCCTTTGTCGACCTCTTCGCCTTTGTCCTGGTACTGTGCCCTGCATGATTGTCTTGGCAAGGCCTGTTGATCGTGTGATGTGTCCATACCATTTCAGTTTGCGTCTTTTTACTGAGGTTAGGAGATCGACATATGGACCAATTTCATTCTCGATGCGCTTTTTAACTTCCACATTGCTGATGTGATCTCTGTATGAGATGCCAAGGAGTCGTCTGAAGCACCTCATTTCCATTGTTTGGATCTTTTTCTCAAGGTCTGATTTCAACGTCCATGACTCACAAGCATATAAGAATATCGCCATGACTAAGGATCGCCATCAGTCTAATCTTTGAGCTGATGGAGATGTTTTTATTTCTCCAAAGAGGCGTTAGCTTAGATAGCGTAGCTGTGGTCTGAGCGACTCTTGAGATGATTTCAGGTCTTGATCCTTCATCTGAGATTGTTGCCCCCAAGTACTTAAATGTGTTGACTGGTTCAAGCTTTTTGCTGTTGATGGTTATGTCTTGGGTAAAGCCGATTGGGTTGTTAGTCATGACCTTTGTCTTTTCCGCACTTATTTCCATGCCATAATCAGCAGAGGTGTTGTTGAGTCTGTTGATCAGGTGCACTAGCTCTTGTTCGTTTCCAGCTAGTCCATCTATGTCGTCGGCAAAACGGAGGTTGGTGATGATTCTCCCTCCAATGTTTACAGTTCCTTCATGGTCTTCTAGCGCATCGGTCATAATTCTCTCAAGGAAGACATTGAAAAGTGTGGGGGAGAGTAGACAGCCCTGTCGCACTCCAACGGTAGTTCGGAACCACTCGCCTATGTTGTTACCGAAGAAAACGGCACTGGTGGCTTTATTGTAGAGGCTTTCAATAGTTCCAATGAGGTTGGCATTGATGTTGGAGAGTTTCATTGTTGCCCATAATGCTTCATGCCACACTCGGTCGAAGGCCTTCTTGAAGTCTATGAATACGTGGTACAGATGTTGTTGGTTTTGGTTGTACTTCTCACACAGTATTCTTAGGTTGAATATTTGTTCTATGGTACTTCGTCCTGGGCTGAACCCCGCCTGTTCTTCAGCGATGATCTTTTCTGCTTGTGGGTTCAGTCTATTTAGGATTACTTTCAGCATAACTTTGCTTGGGTGGCTGATGAGGCTAATCGTGCGATAATTTTGGCATTGCTGTAGCTTGCCTTTCTTTGGTAGCGTGATGATAAGTGACTGCGTCCAGGGAGTAGGCCATTCCCCGGTTTCCCAGATTCTGTTGCATATTGCAAGTAACATGTCCACCATTGGATCACCTCCTGCCTTAATCAATTCTGCCAGTATGTTGTCAACACCGGGCGATTTTCCAGCTTTCATTGATGATAAGGCTCTAATGATTTCATCACGTGTTATATTATCCTTGCTGTTATTTGTTGGTTCCGGCGCGACAAGGATTGATGAATTTCCCTCAGCGTTGTGCGAGTAAAGCTCAGAACAGTATTCTGTCCATCGTTGTAGTATCTTTTCATCATCGTTGAGACATTACCGTTTTTGTCATGGATCGTTGTTATCTTGGCTTGTTTCTTTCCCGTTAGGTCCTTGACAATTTTATAGGCTGCTTTGCTGTTGTTGTTTTTCAAATTATTATCAATCTCTTGGCACTGGTTGTCAATCCAAGTTTCCATTGCTGCCTTCATCTCAGTTTTAACCTTCTTGTTAACATCATTGAACTCTCTTTTTCTTCTGGGTTGTTCTTTTTGTTTTTCAATTCACGACGTTTGTCACAAAGTTCCAGAATTTCGTCGGTGACCCATGGATTCTTCTTCGGCCGATGTTTACCAAGCACTTCTGCTGCTGTTTCTGTGACAGCTTTGTTGAAGGAGTCGGTGAAGGATTCTATGTTGATGTCTTCATTTGCCAGGACAAGTAGAGGTGCAAATTTTCCTCCAATATTTGCTTGAAATGCTTCCTTTATGTTAGGGTCTTTTAGCTTCTCCAGATTGAACTTTAACCTGATGTTTCCTTTCTTTTTGTTGTTTTTGAGGCGGAGTGCGAATGTCATGAGGACCATTTCATGGTCACTTCCAATGTCTGCTCCAGGGAAGCTTCTGGTTCTGGCAATGTTGACACTCGACTGGAAGCGTTGTTTTACCATGATGTAATCGATTTGATTGTGATATAATCCTCCAGGACTATGCCATGTTATTCTCCTGGACATCTTGTGTGGACCGAAGGTGTTCGTTATCTTCAGGTTGTTTGACTTTGCAAATTCCAGGAGTCTCAATCCTCTCTCATTTGTTAGAGTGTTACAATAGGGTCCACATGTGTCTTTCCAGTCTTTGCACGAGTCTTTTCCGATCTTAGCATTCCAGTCACCTTGTACCACTATGATATCTTTTTTGGGTATTTCGTCGAGCGCTTCCTGTACCTGGCCATAGAATTCTTCGACTTCTTCATCGCTTTTAGCCGAATGTGGGGCATAACCTGTAGGATGGTGATGTTGAATGGTTTTGCCCTCAAACGTAAGGTCATGATTCGACTTGAGACCGGTCTGCAAGCCATTACACTATTAATTGTGTTCTTGTTGACTAGAAACCTACCCCGTGTTCATGATAATCTTCCCTGCCACTGTAGTAGAATTTGTGGCCTTCTGGGGTGTTTATCTCTCCAAATTTTTCCAGCATACTTCGCACAACCCTAGGATGTTCCAACGATATCTCTTCATTTCATGTTCCAGTTGTTCCAGTCTTCGCGCCATTAAGTGTGTTGACATTCCATGTGCCGATTATGATGTTATCCCTGGCCGGATGCTTTTTGGTCCACCAGTAGCATATTTTCCACTTCCACCCTGATGACCGTCGACGGAAGAGGCGGTCCTTGTTGTCCCGGGCGACGACCGAGCCGGTATGGAATCGTCTTTGGTTGTCATTCTCATGGGTGTGTCTTGGGCAGTGACGCATGGCGGAGCCCATCCCTCTCCATGCCAGACCACAGCCGATATCCTCCTCCACGGTGGCTCGCCTTGGTCTCGAACATGTAGCCGTTAGGTTCCTCTTGGAATTTATCCGCCTTGGCCGGTCGCCTACTACTTGAGGTTACGCCCAGTAATACCATGTTAATATTACCCCCCTCACACGGTTTAGCATGCCTGCTGAGGCAAGGTCCGGGGTTTATGGCGCTTGGAGCCACATGTGAGAGTTTAGGAGATGAGAGGAGATCCAATGAGCCCGTCCATCCCACATGCAATATGCAGGATGCAGCAGCAAGCATCAAAGGGTACGTCCCCTCCCAGAGCAAGGGTTGATCACATAAATGAAATAAACACTCGTATATAAAAAAAAAAAAAAAAGAAATCCTTCAGTATATAAGTTTTGTCGGATTTAAAATTTTCCTGTAATTTTCACAGCATTTCTTTGCCGTTTTATCAGTAAGGAGAGATGTTATTTTGGAAAAAAGAAAATTGCGGTTGCCCTTTTGCCTTAGATGTTCTCAAGGCAACCTCAACAGCAGCGGCCCAGAAGCATGCCCAGTCACGGTGGATCAAAGGGAGGAAATCTTTATGGGAGCTCACTCTCGTATAGAGAAAGAAGTATTCCAGAAAAAACAAGTTTTCAGAGTTATGGACTGTATTAGGAGGTGGTGTAGGAATTGTGGACCATTTATTGGGAAGTGGTGTAGGAATTGTGGACCATTTATTGGGAAGTGGTGTTGGAATTGTGGACCATTTATTGGGAAGTGGTGTAGGAATTGTGGACCATTTATTGGGAAAGTGGTGTAGAAATTGTGGACCATTTATTGGGAAAGTGGTGTATGGATTGTGGACTATTCATTGGGAAGTGGTGAATGAGTTATGGACTGTTCATTGGGAAGTGGTGTATGGATTGTGGGCTGTTCATTGGGAAGTGGTGTATGGATTGTGGACTGTTCATTGGGAAGTGGTGTATGGATTGTGGACTGTTCATTGGGAAGTGGTGAATGAGTTATGGACTGTTCATTGGGAAGTGGTGTATGAATTGTGGACTGTTCATTGGGAAGTGGTGTATGGATTGTGGACTGTTCATTGGGAAGTGGTGTATGGATTGTGGACTGTTCATTGGGAAGTGGTGTATGGATTGTGGACTGTTCATTGGGAAGTGGTTTTATGGATTGTGGACTGTTCATTGGGAAGTGGTGTATGAATTGTGGGCAGTTCATTGGGAAGTGGTGTATGGATTGTGGACTGTTCATTGGGAAGTGGTGTATGGATTGTGGACTGTTCATTGGGAAGTGGTGTATGGATTGTGGACTGTTCATTGGGAAGTGGTGAATGAGTTATGGACTGTTCATTGGGAAGTGGTGTATGGATTGTGGACTGTTCATTGGGAAGTGGTGTATGGATTGTGGACTGTTCATTGGGAAGTGGTGTATGAATTGTGGACCATTTATTGGGAAGTGGTGTATGAATTGTGGACCGTTTATTGGGAAGTGGTGTATGAATTGTGGACCATTTATTGGGAAGTGGTGTATGAATTATCGACTCTTTATTAGGAAGTGGTGTATGAATTGTGGACCGTTTATTGGGAAGTGGTGTATGAATTGTGGACCATTTATTGGGAAGTGGTGAATGAGTTATGGACTCTTTATTAGGAGGTGGTGTATGAATTGTGGACCATTTATTGGGAAGTGGTGAATGAGTTATGGACTGTTTATTAGAAAGTGGTGTATGAATTGTGGACCGTTCATTGGGATGTGGTGTATGAATTGTGGACTGTTTATTGGGAAGTAGTGTATGAATCAAGGACCATTTATTGGAATGTGCTGTGTGAATTGTGGACTGTTTATTGGGGAAGTAGTGTATGAATTGTGGACTTTTCATGGGGAAGTGGTGAAGTATGAATTATGGATTGTTTATCGGGGAAGTGGTGTATGAATTGTGGACTTTTTATGGGGAAGTGGTGAAGTATGAATTATGGATTGTTTATCGGGGAAGTGGTGTATGAATTGTGGACTATTTATGGGGAAGTGGTGTATGGATTGTGGACTGTTTATCGGGGAAGTGGTGTATGAATGTGGACTATTTATGGGGAAGTGGTGTATGGATTGTGGACTGTTTATCGGGGAAGTGGTGTATGAAATATGGACTGTTTATTGGGGAAGTGGTGTATGAATTATGGACTGTTTATCGGGGAAGTGGTGTATGAATTATGGACTATTTATCAGGGAAGTGGTGTATGAATTATGGACTATTTATCAGGGAAGTGGTGTAGTGTGGATTGTGGACTATTTATCGGGGAAGTGGTGTAGTATGGATTGTGGACTATTTATGGGGAAGTGGTGTAGTATGGATTGTGGACTATTTATGGGGAAGTGGTGTAGTATTGATTGTGGACTATTTATCGGGGAAGTGGTGTAGTATGGATTGTGGACTGTTTATGGGGAAGTGGTGTAGTATGGATTGTGGACTGTTTATGGGGAAGTGGTGTAGTATGGATTGTGGACTATTTATGGGGAAGTGGTGTATGAATTGTGGACTGTTTATCGGGGAAGTGTTGTATGGATTGTGGACTATTTATGGGGAAGTGTTGTATGGATTGTGGACTATTTATCGGGGAAGTGGTGTAGTATGGATTATGGACTATTTATCGGGGAAATGTGTATGGATTGTGGACTATTTATCGGGGAAGTGGTGTATGAATTGTGGACTATTTATCGGGGAAGTGGTGTATTGATTGTGGACTATTTATCGGGGAAGTGGTGTATGGATTGTGGACTATTTATCGGGGAAGTGGTGTATGAATTGTGGACTGTTCATGGGGAAGTGGTGTATGGATTGTGGACTATTTATCGGGGAAGTGGTGTAGTATGGATTGTGGACTATTTATGGGGAAGTGGTGTATGGATTGTGGACTATTTATGGGGAAGTGGTGTATGGATTGTGGACTATTTATCGGGGAAGTGGTGTATTGATTGTGGACTATTTGTCGGGGAAGTGGTGTATGAATCTGATGTGTCTGATGTGGCAGAGAGGCGATGGCTGGGGAGAGGCTGAAGCAGAACCGCGATTTCTTCGATGACAAGTGGTCCAAGCATCGCATCATCACCAGCCTGGACTGGTCCTCACAGGTCAGGAACACGAGGGGGGAGAGTGTCTGCAAGGGGAGGGAGAAAGAGGATTGAATGTGTTGTTGGATAAGGTTACAGTGTTGATTCTAGAGCGCGCCCTTGCGGGATTCCCGCAATATTTTTCTGAAGGCCGCAAAAAATCGCGAAAGACGCGGCCCAAAAGCCGCAAAAAAAAAAGAGAACGAACGCGTTTTTGCACAACCAGCGCGGCTTCGCCGCTGCCGTGTGTATAGCCTCCTGAGCAATTCCTTTAGCCGAACGCGCGTTCTACCAAATTTTTTCATTGGCCGAGAAGAAGCAGTTGAGCCAATCAGCGGTACTGGCAGTTCAACAGTCCTCATGTCGGCTTCAACGATGAAGGCGCGAAGCCAAACACACTGTTTTCTTTCGCCTTCACGAAGAAAAACGCACTGATATATCTAAAGATCATCAGCTGGAAGCCGATAATGAGTCTACAGCCACCGTTACGGCTACTCAGTCAAGCGATAGCGTGTCTCAGCCGATCGACGCCGGAGGCGAAACGGTTGAAAGTGCCAGTGAACCCGAAGATCAGCAAGATAATGAAGATGGTGAAAACGAAGCCGATCCCTCCAGTTCGAAAACGGAGGAGCAGAAGAAACTCTACAAGGCGTTTCAAGAATCATGGTTGAAAGACAGACCCTGGTTAAAGAAGGAAGAAGATGGAAGCATGATGTGCTCCTTGTGCCTGAAACACACAAAAAAAAAGAACACGTTCACGAAGCCGGGGTGCAAGAACTATCGAACATCGACTCTGACACGGCATGTTCCGACTGTGAGCGTGGTTTCAGTGCCAAAATGCCATCAAGACAGCCAGGAGAAACAGGCTGAAAGAAGACAGCCTCAATGTGCTGATGACCATCAAATGTGAAGGTCCTCCCATCAATGACCATGACTTCACAGCTGCTGCAGCAGAGTGGAAGCAACAGAAGGATAGGAGGATCTACAAGAAATGAATGGAGTTCTGTGGGCTGTACATATGTATAAAGCTTTTCAGTTGTGTATGGTGAAGGTGTACACAGTGACTTTTCACAGTTAAAGGGTTTTCTTAAGGTGATGGTATATAAATCTTGACAATAGTGATGGTCACTTCATATAAAGAGACTGAATTAATTGTGGGGTAGGCTTAGAGTTGTTGGATTCTATGATGAGGTGACAACAGACTTGCTCACTTGCTGTATGACTGCCAAGAAGGGAGCTCAGCTGAGTACATGCACCACCAGAAAAAGACAAGTCTTCTAAGGTATGTCAGAATGTGTGTGTACTCTGTGTGTGTGTGTGTGTGTGTGTGTGTGTGTTTCTGTAATAAAATGTTACTCGTTTCTTGTTTCTTTTTGTTGTTTTAGTTTACTTTGGCCATAATGTAATCATTGTGATTAAGCTTTAAAATCTGAATTTTCACGCGTTTTGAGGGCCTCCCATTTTCACCCTATGGGCCCCCTTTTTTTATGCGAGGGGGCCCTTGGGCCCCCTTTTTTGAAATCCTAGAATCAACACTGAGGTTAACTGGCATCTCATCATCCCCCCACAAAAAAAAAAAAAAGGGGGGGGGGGGAGGGAGGGGGCAGGGCTAGAAGGGGGAGGGCTATTTCTATTCTTTTTACCTCAGATCAAATACAGAATGGGTCATCACCCAAAAGGAACATGGGATTGAGGGAGGGAAGGATATGGGGTACAGTGCAGGTTGTGTACAGTGTGTGTGTCGTTGTTGTTTTCAATGAAAAAGTTGTTTTTGACTTAGCAGGAATTTACTCTTTAAGTTTCAAAATGGAGTGACTGAGGGCGGAAAATGCTCTTTAAGGTTTACAGGTATTTCATTTTTTCAGGAATTTCCATCTCATCCGACTCTCTTCCCCCCTATCTCCCTGAACTTTTCTGGGTGGGTGTTGCACCTGCCAGTCATGGTTTAGGAGGAGGAAGGGAGGAGGTGGGTGGGGGGGAGGTGGGGGGTGGGGGGGGGGGGGGGAGCTGAGGGGAAATAGCAGGGAGTTGTAGAAACTACCCTCCACCCATGCCCAACATCATCTCTCTGTATCCACCACCCATACACCCCCCACCCCTGTCTATACCCTCCATTCTGTGGTACAGATTGATCTCCCTTTCACAATGAAAAGCGTGGAATGTGGAGAATGTGTTCCAGCTGGTGACCGCCTGCTTTGATGGTGTATACATGTGTGCAGCATCCTGAACTGCTGCTAGCATCGTACAGCGCCAACGAGGACGCCACCAACGTGCCAGACGGCGTGGCGCTGATCTGGAACATCAGGTACAAGAAGGACACCCCGGAGTACATCTTCCACTGCCAGGTATGGCTGTTAGCTACAGCTTGGTGCAGGCACTGTCTCTGCTGATCTCTGTGAAACATCTTAATAGCTGCGACAAACCTAAGTTCAGCATATCTAGTGGATTCAGTTTTAACATTTCATTAACTGTCGTCGTGTTACCTGTTGTTTCCATTGTAACTCGCTAGAGCGCCAGACACACCTTGATGAAACTGGAAGTACTTAAAAAAAAAAAAATTTAATATACAGGTCTTAATCATGCCAAGCTTTGTGTACAAATCCAGGTCTGGATATAGTTTGTTGTGTCTGTGTCTGTTTGTTTTTTTGTGTTGTTGAGGTTTATAGCTGACCACTTGTGTCACGTACTCGGTGTCCGAAAATCGGGAATCCATCCGCAACATTGACACGTGCACCAAGTTCACACCTGCAGCTTGTCTTACACTGTGAAGTTTGAAGCAAGTGCAGACACGCCCACAGCATTGGTCTGTGCAGGTGTCTGAGCTGGTGTTGGCCAGTCAGGGGCACCAGGGGCATGAAACTGTGTTAGATGCTAGTTCCCTGTCACTTTTATTGAAAAGTACGCTCGATAATGTTCGGAACATTCTTGGCTCAAGTCAAAGCGCTTTGCTAAGGATGGCCACTTTGAGACGTCTTCAAGAGGTACGTTTGAACTCTCAAAGCCTCCACACCTGTGCGAAAAAAAGGTAAGGAAACAAGAGCGCAGGATCAGCCTCAACAGCTGGAGTAGGACAGAGAGCAGTTCAGTGGTGTTGGCTGACGGGCAGAACAGGGCCCGAACAGTAGAAGGTTAAGGGAGGTGGACCAGGCGTACAGGTCAGATCTGCTGGGAAAGTGAAAAGCTTGGTACAAGCCTAGAAGATGAATGAGCCTGGGCTCTCATGGACACACATGACGCATGCACACACAGTGCAGACATGTTCACACATGTGCATGCATG